>CM035413.1:113962552-114055052 GCA_020310875.1 Ceratopteris richardii
CCCCCTCCCCCCAGTTTCTAGTAGTGAGTCCCCCCTTGACCTCCTTCTCTTCCAGACAACATTTAAATCATTTCTTGATGGTATTATGTCTTTTAATCCAAGAAGATATTTCCATAATGAGTAATCAATATTCTTGAATATATGCATAGGATAAAGAAGATGATAGATCTTTAATTCTCTCCAATACTCCAAACAATACCATATTCGATACATTTTCTATTAGCACCAATTTTCCTTTACCTCTAAGCTTCACATTTTCATTATCTTCATCATCACGGAAGATTTTAGATTATGCATCTATAAGAGGCACATCTTTCCATTTCTGATACCAATCCATATCTTTCATTGGTTTTGGACACTAACATGTTTCAACCTTTTCATTAAAATGTATCGCTTCTCTTTTGCATATTAAAGGATGATAATCAGGCAAGAACCATTCATGTCAAGTATAAACAATTTAATTCAATTTCTTACTATAAACTAATCCCAATCAATCACCACAATAATGAAAAGCCTTATATCCCTTAGTGTATATACCTGCATCATTAAAACCAAAAAAATATTATTAGATTAACTCACATACAATTGTATGCATATTAAGAAAAAAAATTCATCATTACCTTAACACGAACCAAGCCACAACTTCATGAATGATAATTTGTCTTTGAATAATGCTTCTGGATACATCAATGAAAGTAATACCTCTCCATAACTCTTGGAGATCCTCAATGAGAGGAGCAAAATATATATTCATGTCTTTAAGTTGTCTTTTTCCTTCGATTGAAAGTGAAAGCATTAAATGTTCCTTTTTAATACTAAGGTATGGTGGACGAATGTAGTTGATGACTATCACTGGCCACATTGAAGGTTTATTAGATTTCATTAAAAAAATATCAAAGCTATCTAATGCCACTCATTATTTTAGATTGCGTGTCTCTTATGCAAAATCAGGCCATCTAAAATCAGTATGTTGAAAAGCTGTAGTATTCGTTGGAATTCTCATTCCTCCATCAGTACTTTTATGATCAAATTCCTATGTTAAAGACTTTGAAACATATTTTTAATTCATGGAGCCAATCGAAAATTTCTCAATACCTTAGTTGGGATTTTACGATCTTTGTCCTTATATAAAAGAGATTGAAATTTTGGACATGTCAAAGAGTTTGCATATTCACCTCTATATAAAAGCAATAGTTAGGACATGCACGTATACACTGATAATCTATAACCAGATTGTTAATTATCTTCTTCATTTCATCATGTGATGTAGGAAGAATATTCTTGCTTGGTAATAACTTTTCAAAAATAATATGTAAGTTCATGAAACGTGGTGTGAATGAAAATTAATTAATTAATTAATTGTGTATGTGTATGTGTATGTGTATGTGTATGTGTATGTGTAGGTGTATGTCTATGTCTAAGTGTATTTGTATGTGTATGTGTATGTGTATGTGTATGTGTATCTGTATGCATATGCATATGTGTATCGAATGAACATCTTCTATCCAGTCATCCTTTAGAATCAAATGGGAATGCAATGCAGGCATTAGGTCCACTAAAAATGGGAGAAGCAAATGTATCTGGAAGATTCTAAAGGTGGACGGACAGAAAGTGTTCATTGGATTTACTTTGGACTTATCACTTTGGCTTTACTTTCATAACAATGTGTATGCATGTCTATGTGTGTGTATGATTCTATGTGTGTATGCATTCATGTATATGTGTATATCTATATATATATATATATATATATATATATATATATATATATATATATATATATATATATATATATATATATATATATATATATATATATATATATATATATATATATATACACACACACATATATATATATGTGTGTGTGTGTGTGTGTGTGTGTGTCTGTGTGTGTATGTGTATGTCTGCATATATATAAATAGATAGAAAAAATTTATGCCTTAATAGTTTTGAACTAGATACATTACTGCATCCAAAATGAGTTTCAAGATTAAGAACAAGTAATTTTGCACTTAGTCATGTCACGGAACTTCCTTCATGTATATGCTTTAGACATTCTTCTCGAAGATATTTTCATTTTAAGAAATATCAATGATTTTGCTTCATTTTGATACCAGTCCTCAATAAACTTTTCCATGGCATCATCTTCATCGTTATCGCAAAAAGTATTATACTTTATCTTCTTTTGAATATAGGTCTTTAAATCTTGCATATTTGATAGGATCATTTTTGCATAGCTTCCTCGTGGAAGCTTGTGATAAATGAGGTCTTACTAGCAACTTTGAATGATGTGGTGGAAGATCATCAATATCATACATTGGAATCTATACGCATGAATAAAAATCATTCCTATTCCGTAAATGAATGAAAAATAAACTTTAAACATAAATATAAATATGTAAGTTAATTTGGAAAGATTTTTAATCAATTAAAGCTTTCAATGGGACACAAGATAGTCGTATAAACAAATGAACATGCATTGATTATTAGTATGCCATAAGCAATGGCAGTAGCATCACATCACTGAGGTGGATTATTATTGTCGCCTTTGCAACACCATTCCATATTTTTTAGCATTGCATAAGAAATAGCGTCACATAAGTTACAACACATGAACCTCATATCTACCCTCATTGCTAACACCAATATATGCTTCGTTTAAATGAAGATATGTATGCGATGGTATATATGATGAAACCTGCAATCGCTTAGTAATGAAATTGTAACGCATCACTAGTCGCTATTGAGGGTCACGTTTTGTACTGAATACCCCATATGCCCAGTCTAGCTCCTATTAATTTATATTGTGGAAAATCAAGCTCCAAATTTAGGAGCCTTTGGACCAAGTAAGCAAAGACACTTGGAGGCTCATAAATAAAAGAGTTATAGAGGAGACTTTCAAGCCCCAAACTCCAATATCAAGCTCCCTAAGGTATCTAATCAAAGCTACCTTTAAAACTTAGGCTTCATGGATCATAGAATGTAGGAAATGAGAATTCTATTTTTTAGAAACAAAAATTGTGAACTTGTACATACAACTTTTACTCATCCGAAATTTCAAAGATCTTACATGTATGACTCCCTTACAGAAGTTAATAATCTAGTAGTCCCATTTTCAAGGATAGCTACTTGTTGTTTTAGGTAGTTTTTTAATTGTTGGTAGCCATATCTACTTCTCTATTTTTGATAGTCAACTAGCTATTTATCTGTATGTTGAGAGCATGGTCTCCTCATTAAATGTTATCCATATCTTGTAATCTTGAATTTTTGGAAAGATAAATGGCTCTAAAAGGTCTCCTCAAAGCCTTGGTGTCCAATCAAGATATTTTTAAGAGTGAATTGGTGTTGAAAGTAACTAATGCTCATTGTGTCTACATCTTGTAAAGCTTATTTTAGTTCTATCTTGGTGGCACTGGTTCCTTGATTGTGTGCAATATTTTTTTGTGAGAGAAATTGCACTAAGAATTTCTTTGGATTATTCTTAATTTTTCAATAATTACGAGCTTTATTCTTGAGAAGCTCTAAGAAATAGGTATTTGTGTGCATAGGGCCAAAAAAAGTATACATGTGAGGCCATGCGCACTTTAAGAGTACAAGGGAATTTAATTATCTATCATTAGGGAAGTTCTATCTTCGATAATCTCCAACATTGAATCGCCCAATCGGTAGAATTGTTTGTAAATCTCAAGTTTACCGGAGGTTTCTTTGATACTTTTATTGTGTACCGTACAAAATCGGATCGGACAAACATAAATAAAACTTAACAGATTCTGTTGAGAAATTGAATAAACTTAATATGAACTTAAAAAATGTGATTTCTTTTTTAAGAAAAGTTGATTTTAAGGTCGCATACTATCTAAATAAGGAATATGAATAGACCTTGAAAAGCGTAAGATAATCCTAGAGTGGCTGTTACATAAGATTTGAAGATTTCTATGCATGCTGTTACATAAGAGAGGATTTATATAGAAATTTACTACAAATTTTGGACCCATTACATGATTTAAGTAAGAACAAAGCGAATTTTTGAATTCCAAAAAAAAGAACGCCTTTAAACCACGCAAGGAAAAACTACTTTTTAGCAAATACAATTCTACTTTTTAGCAAAGCTTTTCGAGCTTGTATATACACCCTAATGATCTCAAATATAAAGGATATTTTTTTTTTAAATAAAGGAAGTTTGGCCTTAGCCTACTCTCCTGGACTTGAATTAAATAAAGGAAAAATACAAAAGAAGGGGACTAGTGCCCACGGGATCCCCCGAATCCCACAGAGCGGGGGAAGCTTTTACAGAGTGTAGATGGCTTTACAAGAAAAAGGTTAATCGCCCACTCACCACCCTCATGTGGAGCCCACATGGGTAAAGTGTGTTCTTGATCAAAAGGAATACTTGTTGATTCCTAAAAAAAGGGGGGTTCCTTACAATTAGCGATCCTTTTGTAAAGGAGGAACAATGAATACTCAATCGACCAGAGTTTCGAGTGTTCCACAGAGTCGTAGAGCGACTGTCGCTTCTCCCAGCAAAGCTGACTTCCAAATGATATATTTCTGATGACTAATTTTCATTGATCTGCCATAGCCTTCGTGGTAGGCCTTGCAAGGCTTACATGGAGTTATAGAGGAGGTTGATAAACCTCACATCCCCATCATGTGGAGCCCACTTGGTTTTAAGCTTATTATTGACATATTGTAGCTCTTTGCGATGTTTGAAGGGGGGGGGGGGGGTTCTTACAGTTAGCAATTCTTTTGCCGAGAAGGAAAAGGGACTTCTCGATCGACCACTCCTTGGGGGTATTGCCAAAGTTTTGAGCACATCTTTCTCGCCAAATCTTCCAAAGGATCTCTCCCCTAGTTGCATTCCATAGCGCTGCAGAGAAACTGATCACTTCACCAATGAGGGCTTGCTTCCAATTGATTTGTTCTTGGAGTCCCAAAGAACGACCAAGGACCCTCCATAACCGAAGGGATTTAGGGCAAGTGAAGAACAGATGACCAATATCCTCTTTGCTACGGCAACATTGCTTGCACCAGGGCGGAACCCCACAGATCTTGTTAACTTTTGCGTTGGTCCATATTCCACGGTGTAGGATTTGCCATAGGAGAAACAACTTTTTGTTTTCAATGAGAGGGTGCCAGATAGACATAAATTTCATTTCCTATCGATATTGCATCTAGTTGAGACACCATTTCTTGTTGACACTCATGTGAATGTCATTGCAAGCTTCGACATATGGAAGCTTGGAGAGGTGATTACCATTATACCATTTAAGGCCCATTGGATTCAAAGAGTCCTGTCCCATAAGTAGTCGGATTTTAGATCGGTCCCATACGTGGCATTTGTTCAGTAAAACATTCCATTCCTCGTATGTGACCGGAATAGTAGGGTCAAGGTCCTCAAAGTCCACCCATCTGTTCGTGTCCTATTTCCAGAGGTGCTTCCATTGTTTGAATCCCTTATTCCAGAGTCTCTTGGCACTCAAGACATTCTAAGGCTCCACGTTTCTCACGATATAGGGAACCAAATAGACTCGTTTTGTCTTATATTTTGGTTGATTGGATTATCGTTAGGAATCCGTATCTACTTATCTTTTTTCTATAGTCAAGTAGCTAATTATCTATATTTTCAAGGCACGGTCTCCCATAGCTTCTTGTTGTTTTGGTTAGTTTAATTATCGTTAGGAATCCGTATCTACTTTCTTTTTCTTTTATAGTCAACTAGCTAATTATCTATACTTTCAAGGCACGGTCTCCTCGTTATCCACATCTTGTATACAATCTTTGAGTTTTAAAATGTCTCCTCAAAGCCTTGGTCTCCAATCATTCTGTGCGAATTGGTGTCTAGAGTAAGTAATCATCATCGTATCTGCATCTTGTGCAGCTAGTTTGAGTTATATCTTGGTCGCATTGTTCCCTTCAGTGTGTGCAATAGTTTTTGGTGGGTGATATTGCACTAAGAATTATTTAGGCTATAGTTTAGTGTACAATAATTAGTAGCTTTATTCTTAGGAAGCTCTAAAACATAGGTGATTGTGTGCATAGGGCCAAGAAAAGTATACATGTGAGGCCATGCACAGTTCGAGACTACTAGGGCAATTTAATAAGGGAAGTAGTATCTTCAATAATCTTGAACATTCAATCAACCCATAGGTACCATTTTTTTTGGAAATCTCTATTCTATAGGGGGTTCTTTAATAATATCATTGTGCACCAAAAAAATTCGGATCGAACATGAATAAAACTTAACATCTGTTGAGAAACTGAGAAAACAATATTGGCAACTTAAGACATGTGAGTTCTTCTTTAAGCGAACTTGATTTTAAGATCACATAATATCTAAATATGCAATATGAATAGATCCAAAAAAGCTTAAGATCATGCTAGAGTAGCCTCCATTTAAAACCTTACACGAGATTTGAAGATTTCTATGAAGCCCTTAAATAAGAGAAAGACCTATGAATATTTATAATATTTTTTGCTTTCTCATATTAACACTCTCATATAGTAATGGTTTCAAGAAGAGCGTGCCTAGTTAGATTATTCCATGGCTTGGCACGATCTTAGAGACCGTGCAACACTAAAGAGTAACCTTCTTAATCACTTTTCATTTATGTTTGTCGACAATTTTTTTAAATAAAGGAAGTCCGGCATTAGCCTACTCTCCCGGACGTGAATTAATTAAAGGATAAGTACAAGAGAAGGGAACTAGTGCCCACGGAACCCCCCGAATCCAACAGAGCAGACGTAGCTTTTACAGAGTTTAGAAGGCATTACAAAGAAGGTTAATCACCCTGTGGAGACTCCACCATTTAACTTTCAGTATTCTCATTTTGAAAATCAATGAATCTGTTTGAGTGTATTAATGCTTACATCCTAGGCTGCAAACAGGGGTTAGCTTGGGAATCTTGGAATGCTTGCATCAAGTACCTTAAAGCTTGACTTCTTTCAATTGAAGCTTCGTAATATTTCCAATTCACGACGTGCAGATCGATAGGCTCTTATATATCATTAGACATAGATTTTAATTCATGGAGAATGAAGACCCCTAATTTTAATCTATTTTTTTGCAGAAAATCATATTTTAGAAACTTACCTGTATGCATAATATCAATCAATCACCCTGACTCTATGAGAACCTATATCACTGATATCCCTTTTCAAGTGAGCCCAACAAACAGAATTCTTTTTGTAGAAATTGCCATAACATATCATTAGTAATCTTGAATGAAAAAGAAAACTCTTGTAAAAAATAATATGAGTTTAATAACGGTTAGTATTGCTCCTCCCTTGAAAAAGAAACAAAAGCCTAAGCCCCAATACCAACGTAACCATGTTAGATTTTTTCGTTTTATCAACACTCTAGTATATGCTATCATTAGATAACATTAGATGGATATTCAAGCTTTAACGTTTGTCTCAATTTCACCATTAGATGGATGCCACTTGGAGCTACATGGAGGAAGCCCTCCATTAAGAGAAACCATGAATTAGTTTGAGTTTGAGATCCCCCTCCAACAGCCAGAATTTGAAACACACTTGGGTGTGAGTAAATGCCTAAAATTTAGGAAAAGTGATTTCTAACTATTTCTAACTATATGTGAACACACAAACAACTTCGAATGTATGATCCCTGCATATGTGTGCTCTAAGAGAGTCTTGGGAAGCAAGCTAGTAGACCCCTCGACTAAGCAACAACCAATCTTCCTTTCTTGAGTGATTTGGATAAATTTTTTGTAGGCATAGCCAACACAAAAATTTCTATGTTAGTGTTCTAGAATGATCTATGTGTTGAGCAGATCTCATTAGTCATATCTCACTCATGTTTTGTAATCTTTGGTTTTTCTATAAAAATAATCAATTCTTCTAAAGTTGGCTCAAATTCTTTGTTATTTTTATACATATTCTTAAAGCAACAAATTCGGGAGTGAGCAAGTGTCTATCTCTGTATTTCTATTGAAGAACATAACTTGTATATCTTGGAAGCATTGGTTCCCCCAAGAGGAATAAGCATTTTAAGTTAAATAATTTGCATTTGCAAGGTCTTAGGGTCTAGTTTAAGTTTAAAAAATACCTCGGGTTCAATATTCATAACCTTAGGAATTCCATCATTTCAATGAGAAGAGGTTCTGTGAGAGTATGTCTAAGGCCACCATTGCTTCACAACTGTTTCAAGAAGTTAGAAATTCTCGCATCAGTGGTATCACAACCATTGGACATATATAAAGAATTCAAGAAGAGCAAGAGAATACTTTGGAAGGTTTTGAAGGAATAAGAGCTATTAGATTAAGCTCAAAGGCACACACCAAGAGAAGGGGCACCTGATAGTGAAAAAATAATACATAAGCCTCATTTATTGGATACATTTTGATAGTTTAACGTAGAACTTGTGCTATTATTCACTTCATCTGCATCAAACAATGTAGGATAGTGCAATAAAAGTCACCACATCCAAATATAACACTCAAATAAAGAAATTGGATAAAAATAATTATCATCCATTAAGGTTTACGATCTCTTCTTATGTTATGAGAAAATGATTATGTGGTCTCATTAGTGGCAGAGATGCAAGAGCTAGATTAGGAGAGATTCCAAGTTCTGATCAAATAAAGATCTTCAAGGAGTGGCCCCTAGCTAAAATCTTACATGAGATTTGAAGATTTCTATGCATGCCGTTACATAAGAGAAAGATTTATATAGAATTAATTTACTACAAATTTTGTATCCATTACATGATTTAATTAAGAACAAAGCGAATTTTTAAAGTCAAAAATAAAAATCGAAAAGGGCGCCTTTAAACGATGCAAGAGAATGCTCATCACTAGTCGCTTCATATGATCACTAGTCGCTTTTATATCATTTCTGAAACTGGCACCCACAAAATCGTTGCTTCTAATGTCAATGCCAAGTTTTGCATTTGTAGTAGCTTCCAAATGTTAATTCTAAAACTTATCCGCGTGCTTTTGCATAGCTTACCCTTCGCCACCACAAGCTAAAAGAACATGGTCTATAACGTAGTCCCTGTTCATGATCATCGCAAGCTATAAGATTATGGTCAAACACTCTTTAATAATTTCTTGACTCCATTCTTTCATGTTTGGGAGATCCTCATTGTATTTCCGTCGATCTTACAAATTACGTACACTCTTTTTGAACTGCACGACCACATAATGCACCTACAAACGTTCACCTGCAAACATGCACCTGATACCTGTCTTCCCGAAAGGCTCCAGTCTCGTATGCTCTCTTTGGAAGGGCTGGAATAAAGTCAAAAGCTTCACAAGAATTAGTGAAGACTGGAAGTGGGCGGCCGGAATCAGACAAAACGACTCTATCTGGTTTCCGATACATGGCATCCGGAGTGTGGAGTCGTGGAACATTCAAAATGCCAAGAAGTTATGGAACAAAGGATTCAAAAAATGGAAACACCTCTGGAAACATGACACCAACAGTTGGATCAACTTCGAGGATATCGACCCTCGCATAAACATCTCCTACGAAGAATGGAACACCTTGCAAAGCAGATGCCTCGCTTGGGAGCGCCACAAAACTCGCCTTCTCATGGGACATGATGCTCCGAACGCGCGTGGTCTCAAATGGCACAATGGAAATAGCCTACTCAAAATCCCGAACATCAAAGAAACGACTGACCTCCAGATCAGCCTCAACAAGAAGTGGTGCCTGTCTTGGACGCGGCTTCGGTGGGACATGAAATTCATGGGTATCTGGCACCCACTTATAGAGATTAAGAAGTCTGTCCTCTTATGGCAAATTCTTCATCGAGGAATTTGGACTAACCAAAAGGCTAGCAAAATTTGTGGGATCCCTCCGTGGTGCAAACGCTGCCACCGTGCAATCGAAGATGTCCCACACATCTTCCTTACTTGCCCCAACTCCTACAGAATCTGGCAGACGGTTGGACTGAAAATCAGAGTTCAGAAACAGCTTAGCTGGAAACAAGTCCTTTTGGGAGAAGCGATCGGATGCTCTGCGGCTCTCTGGAACGCTATCAGAGGGGAAGTCCTGTGGAAAATTTGGCAGGAGCGGTGTGCTCTCAACTTCGGCGACCCTCCCAAGGAGTGGACGATTGAGAAATCTCTTTTCCTCCTTGGCAAGAGGATTGTCAACAGTAAGAAATCCCCCCCCTTCAGGCACCATCAAGTCCTCCTTTTGATCAACAACAAGCTCAAACCCAAGTGGGTCCCGCATGAGGGCGACGAGAGGGTGATCAACCTTCTTTGTAATGCAACCTAGGAATCAACCAAGCCTCCCCTGCTTTGTGGGATTTGGGGGGTCCCGTGGGCACTAGTCCCCTTCTTTTGTACCCTTGTTTCTTAATTTAATTCAAGTCCGGGAGAGTAGGCTATTGCCGAACTTCCTTTATATTAAAAAAAAACATGCACCTACAGTCCAAGTTTGCTGGCCTAGTGGTTGGGCCTCTCACCTCTTGAGGCGGGGGCGGAGATTCAACCCCTGGCAGCAACATGTAAGGGACATGTGTATCTTGGAAAATTGTTGCATGTGGCTAGTAGGCCTCGACCAAACCTCCATTTAAAAAAAAAACGTGCACCTACAGAAGTACACCTACAAATGTACACCTACAAAAGTGCATGAGGACATGATGGATCTCTTGATAAAGTGCACACCTACCAACGTAGCAACAAGACCGCTGCATGAAATGGAATAGACTCTATCTTTGTCCATAAGGCCCATAAGATGAGAGAAAGGTCCCTTTTTTTTAATAAAAGAAGTTCGGCCTTGGCCTATTCTCTCGAACTTTGATTAAAATAAAGAAGAGAAGTTACAAGTGAATGGGACTAGTGCCCATGGGACCCCCAAATCCCACAATGCAGAGGACAAGTTTGGTAAGCTAGAGGGCATTACAAATGAGGCAGATGAATCTATCATCTTCCTCATGCGGGACCCATTTGGGTTTTAGCTTGTTGTCTTTGAGGAGATAAGTACACTGATGCTTTCCTACGCATTGAGTCCATTAATGGTTTCAAGAAGAGCGTGCCTTGTTAAATGATTCCATGGCTTGACTCGATCTTCTTTTTTTTTAAATATGGAGGTTCGGCCAAAGCTTACTCCCCCAGACTTTAACTTTGAAATTGCAAATGTGTAAGGAAGGGCATAGTACCCATGGGACCCCCCTTATCCCACAAGAACAGGCGTTTACAAGACTGGGTTAAACGGCAGTCAACACTACCGCAAGGATAGACAAACGGTGGCACTCAGCCATAATGCAAGATCTTTCGAGATTACATGTCCCTTACATGTTGCTGCCAGGGATTGAACCCTCTCCCCCGCCTCAAGAGGCAAGAGGCCCAACCACTAAGCTAGCTAACTGGGACATGGCTTGACTAGATCCCACAGACCGTGCAACACTAAAGACTAACCTTCTTAATCACTTTTCATTGATGTTTGTCGACAATCTTGTAGAAACGCAACCACTTGATTTTAAGTATTCGCATTTTGAAAATCAGTTTATTAATGCTTGCACCCTAGGCTGCACACAGGGGTTAGCTTGGGAATCTTGGAATATTTGCATCAAGTACCTTAAAGCTTGAGTTCTTTCAATTGAAGCTTTGTAATATTTCCAATTCACGACGTGCAGATCGATAGGCTCTTATATATCATCAGGCATATATTTTAATTCATGGAGAATAAAGAGCCCTAATTTTAATCTTTTTTTTTTGAGAAAATCATATTTTAGAAAATTACCTGTATACATAATATCAATCGATCGCCTTGACTTTATGAGAACCTATATCACTGATATCCCTTTTCAAGTGAGCCCAACAAACAGAATTCTTTTTGTAGAAATTGCCATAACATGTCATTAGTAATCTTGAATGAAAAAGAAAACTCTTGTAAAAAATAATTTGAGTTTAATAATGATTAGTATCGCTCCTCCGCTGATAAAGAAAGAAAAGCCTAAGCCCCAATACCAACGTAACCATGTTAGATTTTTTCGTTTTATGAACACTCTAGTATACGCTACTATGATATGCAAATTCAAGCTTTAACCTTAGTCTCAATTTGACCATTAGATGGATGCCACTTGGAGCTACATGGAGGAAGCCCTCCATTAAGAGAAACCATGAATTAGTTTGAGTTTGAAATCCCCCTGCAACAGTCAAAATTTGAAACACACTTAGGTGTGAGTAAATGCCTAAAATTTAGGAAAATTGATTTCTAACTTGTAGAGAATATTTGTAACTCTATGTGAACACACAAACAACTTCAAATGTATGATGCTTGCATATGTGTGCTCTAAGAGAGTCTTGGGAAGCAAGCTAGTAGATCCCTGGACTAAGCAACGCCTAATCTTCCTTTCTTGAGTGATTTGGATAAAATTTTTTGTAGGCATAGGTAGCACAAAAATTTTTGTGTTAGTGTTCTAGAATGATCTATGTGTTGAGCAGATCTCATTAGTCATATCTCACTCATTTTTTGTAATCTTTGGTTTTTTTATAAAGATAATCAAGTCTTCTAAAGTTGGCTCAAATGCTGTGTAATTGTTATGCATATTTTCAAAGAAACAAATTCGGGAGTGAAGTGTCTATCTATGTATTTCTATTGAAGAACATAACTTGTACATCTTGAAAGCACTCAAATAAAGAAGTTGGATAAAGCACTCAAATATATCTTGTAGGATAGTGCAATAGAAGTCACCACATCCAAATATAAAACTCAAATAAAGAAGTTGGATAAAAATAATTATCATCCATTGAGGTTTATGATCTCTTGTTATCTTATGGGAAAATGATTATGTGGTCTCATTAGTGGCAGAGATGCAAGACCTAGATTAGGAGAGAATCCAAGTTCTGATCAAATAAAAGATCTTCAGGGAGTTGAGTGAAAGGGATAAAGGATTCATCTTGCTACTATCACAACACATTAGCAGTGCCATGATTCGGCATATACAGGACTTAGATACTTCAATGAAAGTATGGGAAATTCTAGAGAGGCTCTATTCTACTTCAACTAAAATTGCAAAGTTTCAATTTAAGAATGAACTTAAAAACTTGAGGAAACCCCTAGCCATAACATAAATGAATACATTTTGAGAATCAAAGACTTCTATGATCCATTGGGTTCCATAGGTTATCAGATAGAAGAAGATGACCTAGTCGCATACACCATAAATGGTCTTAGTTATAATGAGAGTTGGAAGACTTTTAAAACATCTATGTATGTCAAAGATATTCTTCTAGACTTTGAGTAATTGGTGTACTTGATGGTCACTAAGGATATGAACATTGTAGGCTCAAAGACAAAGCGCAATGAATCCCAAGCTTTCTATGGAGTTAAAGGAAGAGAGAAAGGAAGGTATGAAGGGAGAGGAAGAGGTAGACAAGGCAAACGATCAAATAGTGATTTTGACCAACAATAAGGAAGCAAATAATCTTCATCAAGATGGAAAGGCAAGTTCAAATCTAGAAGAGAAAAGTCCAATCAGAATAGAAACAATCAAAATTCAAAAGGATGCTTCATTTTTGGAAAGTATGGCACTATCCACGAGATTGCTATCAAAGAGAGAACAAAAGTTCAACCTACAGAGTTCAACGTAATTATGCATCTACTTCAAATGAAAATGAGAGAATGCTATCTATGATGCAAATGAGTGACCGCAAGACACAAAGTTCAAGTACATTGTACATTGATAGTGCATGTCGCAACCTCACAAGATGCAACAAGGAGTTCTTCTCAAACGTGCAAGTGCCATCAACCATAGGACTTGTGGAAATAGGTGATGACACTCCTCTTGCTATTACACATGTAGGTGGTGTTATGCGAGAAGAATATCATAAAACCAACTTCTTAGAAGATTTTTTTAATGCTCCCACAATCACAAAGAACTCACTTTCTATGGAGCAAATGGTTGAGAGAAAATTGCAAGTCAAATTGAATTAGAAAGGATGCTTTGTGGAAAATCCTAAAGAAGGGTATAGGTTGATAACTAAAGCAGGTAGGAGGGAAGGTTGTTCATTTTGGATTTGAAGCCTAACTTCAACAATTCAACTTACTTCACATTTGGAAACATGAAGGTAGTTGAATTAGATCTACTACACAAAAGATATAGAAACATAATCACTAAAAGATTGAAGGACATGCAGAATAAGACTTTCGTATAAGGGTTACCTAATCTCTAGAATAAAAATAATAAGAATTTGTGTGATTCTTTTCAATTAGGAAATTATACAATATTACCATTCAAGAAGAGCAATTACATGAGCTACCATCCACTTGACCTCATTCATATTGATGTTTGGGGACCAAAACAGGCGAATTCAATTGGAAGTAGTTGTTATTATGTAACTTTCATTGATAATTGTACAACAATGACTTAGCTCTACTGTACTATGCATCACTCAAATGTTTTTTACTATTTGAAGAAGTGCAAATCTATGGTTGAAAGATAGAGTGACACATACATTAAGTGTAGAAGGTCAAATGTAGGGGAAGAATACTTTTCCATTGAATTCTCTGCTTTTTTGGAGGCTAATGGTATCAAAAGACAAATCACATGCATGTATGCACCACAACAAAATGGAAGAGAGAAGGATTAGATATATTGCACAATGTGCTAGGGTAATGATGAAAAAGACGTGTATGAAAAATTGTTACTGGGCTCATGCAGAAACTACAAATATATACAACATGAAAAAAGCTCCCACACTAGGTCTACATGCTACTACATGTTATGAAGCTTGGTACAATAGGAAGATAGATGTTTCACACTTGAGAGTCTTTAGTTGCACATGCTATGTATTAGTTGCAAATGAATTAAGTACCAAGCTTGATGATATATCATAAAGGTGTGTATTTAGAGTGTATGCAAGTGTGAAGAAGGGTTAAAGGTCTTATAAACCCAAAAAAAGGAATAAAAAGTATAAAGACATGGCAAGTTTGATTAGTTGTTACACTGGTATGCTACAAATGTATTTATGCAAGGTAATGAAGATGAAGAAAAGAGAATGAAAAGAAGTGAATCAGAGAGCATAGTTCTTACTCGACCAAAAGACTAGAGCTCTCAACCATAATGGGACAGAAGTAGTCTTACATCAAGTCAATTAACTAATGCAAGAAATAAAGGTAAAGCCAAAATCATGTAAATAGAAGAAGATGAAGACCTATGAATTGATTTAAACACTGAACATCGTGGGAAGAAGTGGGAGAGCTCGAAGACCACCAATGAAAAATATCCAAACCAATGGAATGGTGAGATAAGAAGGCATCATAGGGTAATGTATCTAGTTGAAAGAATTACCTATGATTCATTTATGGCTAGACATTATGCTTATATGAGCAAGGTCATTGAAGAATCCACATGTAAGGAATGGAAAGAAGTTGTGAAAGATGAGATCAAGGCTTTGAAAGAAAATCACACTTGGAACCTTATACCAAGAAAGAAAATTATGAAGGTGATTGGAAACAAGTGGGTTTACCAGGTTGAAAAAACATTTAGATGGTAGTATTGCTAGGTATCAAGCAACACTTTGTTGCCAAGAGATGTGCTCACTCAAATGGAATAGAATATGAAGAGAACTTTAACCCTATGCCTAAGATGACTACTGTCAAATATATCATTGCAATTTCAACAAGCGAGAATAGGATGATTAATCAACTTGATGTTAAGAATGCTTCGTCAATGCAGAGCTATAGGAATTTGTGTACATGGACGAATTATTAGGGTTTGAAGACAAATTCATGGAAAAAAGTGTATTAAGCAAGCCCCAAGGGCATGGAATCAAAGATTGTGGAGTATCTAATGAGGTGTAGATATAATCAAACCAAAGAGAATCCATGATTGTTTTACAAGAAGGAAGGTGAATTATCTATCTACTTACTGTATATGTAGATGATCTAGTTATTATAGGAGATCATGAAGAAGGTTATAAGGACATCAAAGGGAAGCTTAGAAAGGAGTTCAAGATCTCATATCATGGCAATCTAAGGTATTTTTATGGGTATTCAAGTTATATATAAAGACAATGGCATTTGGCTCATGTAGAGAAAGTAAATTCCGGATGTCTTGATGAACTATGGACTTAGAAGATGCAAACCTTTGAGCCATCCTATGGAGCTAAACATAAAATTGAGCTAAATACAAGGTAATAAAGTACAAGATTCACTTTTATATAGTTCTATATTTGGAACATTGATCTTTGCCACTATTACTAGGCAAGATCTAGCACATAGAGTTGGTGTGCTATCTCAATTGATGCACACACCTAGAGTTTCACATTTACATGCAACAAAGAGAGTACTCAAATATCTCAAGGTTGCACTTAATGATGGTCTACTTTATCCTTTCAAAGATAAAATGCACGTGAAAGCATATTGAGATGTTGATTGGGCTAGATCCAAAGAAGATAGAAGCTTGGAGATATGTTTGACACAAAAGGACAAAATTTTCTACATAGTGGTAGTGCATTCAAAGCCATGAATAAGCTCATACCAAAATTTTGGCTCAAGACAACTCTGACGATTTGACCCACTTGACCAAGGAAGGGGAAGGCAAGGGCCTCCTTAATCCACAAGCTGATGCCGATGGCTTTACTGAAGTTAGAAGAAGAAGGAAAAGAAGTCCGAGGGCCAACGGTGAGAGGAACAACCTGCCAATTACACCACACAGCAATTTGTACTGCAATCTTGGAAAGGAGATCAACGAGCTCGACTACCCAGGTGGGAAGCCACTTGAGGTAGACAACTACGACGAAGCCCTAGAGATCCCTGACAACAAAGAAACTCCCCAGGAGGGCTACACTACAAGCAAAGAAGATGGCTTCACTACTAATAATGAAGACAACATGGATAGTGAAAGTTCCATCATTGGATCGACGATCCCGGAAACGATGCCGAGCACGGGGCCCAATTCTCCCCAGCGGGGGGCATCCCGCAAAGGAAAACAGCCTTTGGAGTTACCCTGGAAAAGCCCCCATAAGAACCGATTTCTAAGTCGGGATCAGATCCCAGCGAAAAAGAAAGATGAAGCCAAGAGAAGAAAGGACAAGGCTCCCTCCCGCAAAGAGGGATCAACACAAAAATGATTGTCATCTCGCTAAATGCTAGGGGGCTAACCGACCCCTCAAGAGCGGCCATCATTGGTCAATGGCTCCGTGACATTAGCTTAAAACCAGACATTATATGCATTCAAGAGATTAAAATTGACGGAGAAGACCTTCTGAAACGGCTTAGACAGGTTTCCTCGGCCCATGTGTGGATCCCAACAAAGCACCAGCGGGGATCCGGTGGAACGGCTATCGGGGTTAAACAACCCTGGTTTGAAAAGCTTGAGAACTCCATTGAAGATGTAAATCACCGCTGGATTGCGGTTTCCTTTGGTGCTCCCCTCTGTGTTACTATGGTTTCTTTGTACGCCCCTAACGGGGATTTGGAGAGGCTGAACACTTGGACTTCTCTTGACTCGCTTCCCCACAACGTGCTTATATGTGGAGACTTCAACATGGTGGAGGACCCTATGGACAGATGGATGGGCAAGGGCAGGGTCATCGACAGTCGGGAGAAAGAAACGTGGGACATGACCAAACTCCACTTGGATCTGGTCGAATTCAAAGACTCGAATGGCTTTTCCTGGTCGAATCTCCAAGCGGGCGAGGATCTGAGGAAAGCTAGACTTGATAGATGCTACATCTCTCAGAGTCTTACTCATCTGTGGGGCCACCCTTCCATCACGCAACGTACTGACCTCACCATCTCCGATCACTACCCGATCGTTATCACCTTTCAACCTTCCAACAGGACCCACAAGGCTCCATGGTTCCATGCCAACGCTTCCACCTTCTCTCTCCCCTCCGTCCATCAAGAGATTGCCGATGTGTGGAAGGTGGCGTTCGCCTCTGGCTTGGCCCCAGCCAAGTGCTGGAGAAGTGCGGTCGACAAGTCTCGCAAGATCATGATCAGAACTAAGAAGATGCTCGAGACAGTGCGGCGGGCTCGTAGGGAAGCGCTTTACCACAGACTCTGGAGACTCGAGGAGGAAGTAAACAAAGGAAAACACCAAGCCCAGAAAGGTCTCCGAAAAATCAGAGCGGCGTTGAGATACGAGGAAGAAATACAAAGGAAAAACTTGCAAATCTTCTTCAAGGAGTGGTGGGCTGGAAAAGCCGACAAACCCACCAAAGAGATGTGCAGTATCCTTAAAAGGAAACACAACAGAGAGACGATTCCCCTACTGCTAGACCCACATGGCAATGTATGCAACTCGGAAGAAGATAATGTTGGCATCATCGAAGGGCACTTCACGAGACTCCTGGGAACCTCGAACCCCCTCTCCCACCATAGAAGGGACTGCATGGCTGCCATCTCTAGGGTTTCCCCCCGGAGAATACCGCCCAACCTCCACTCCCTGCTTCATGCCCCGATCTCTGAATCAGAAATCATTGAGGTCATTGATGCCCTCCCTCTCGGTAAAAGCCCAGGACCCGACGGACTCACTAACGAGTTTTTTAAATCCTTCAAGCTGGTGGTTGCCACCCCTCTTCGGATGGTTTGGCAAGAAGCGCTAAAATTTGGTGCTCTTCCTTCTTGTATAAATAATGGAATTATCAAGCTGATTCACAAGAAGGGGGAAAAAAACAGAATCGAGAACTGGCGGCCAATTACCATGCTTCAAACAGGATACAAGATCGTCGCCAAAGTCATTGCCAACAGACTTGCGTCCCACCTGAGATCTTGGCTTAGTGAGGACCAAAAAGGTTTCATCAAAGGCAGGTCCATCCTGGAAACCATTATGGATATTTGGGAAGGTATTCAATTTGCAAATGAGTCTAATCAAGATGTGGTCTTCCTCAAGATCGACTTTGACAAAGCCTACGATAGGCTAGAATGGGACTATATTCTGCAGTCGCTCCAGGACCTCGGATGTAGTCAGAAATTCACTAAGATGATCGCGACCCTTCTCGGCAACGCAACGACCCAAATTAACGTTAATGGCAAACTTTCGAAGGCGATCCATCTTAAAAGATCTATTAGACAAGGGTGCCCTCTTGCCCCCCTTCTCTTTGCCATCGCCACTGAGGGGCTGAGCAGACTTGTGGCTCATCATGTGGAGGCTGGCAATATCAAAGGCCTCCAGCTTCCTCACGATCACAGTCAAATCATCATGAGACTTTTTGCCGACGATATGAACGCGTTCGTTCACAATGATAATACCAGCCTGGAGACTTTCTGGAGGTGTCTTGATACCTTTTGTGAGGCCTCTGGATCCAAAATCAACCACAATAAGACCGCCTTTAGGGCCATTGTGGGACATCAACCTGGCCTTCTCATTGATCATGGCTGTCAAATCATTCCGCAGGGCCAAATCTTTCGGCTACTTGGAATCCCCTTGGGGTTTGGCGTCTCTATGGAGCAGCGATGGAACTGGGTGCTGGCCAAACTTGAAAACAAGCTCAATTACTGGAGAGGCATGCAAATCAATCTCGCTGGACGGGCGATGGTTATCAACACGTTCCTCCTCTCGTCTACCATCTATTTCCTCTCTTGCTGGAGACCGAATGAGCAAGGCCTGTCCAAACTGAATAGCATCTGCAGAAACTTTCTTTGGACGGGTGATCATAACAGAAGGGGGGTGCCTAAAATCAAATGGGCCATCTGCACCAACCCTAGAGATAGCGGGGGGCTCGGCATCCTAGACATCGGGTGCATGGCTAACAAACTAGCAGCCAAATGGATGATTAAAGCTTGGTGCAATAGGGAGGCCTCGTGGGCCAAGCTGATCTTCAGAAACAAAAATGAGTTGGCCCTCACGGGGTTCCCGAACTGGAAGAACCTTGACATCATGACCCTACTATTCTCCCCGATTCCTGTCTTCCCGAAAGGCTCCACTCTCGTCTCCTCTCTTTGGAAGGGCTGGAATAAAGTCAAAAGCTTCACAAGAATCAGTGAGGACTGGAAGTGGGCGGCCGGAATCAGACAAAACGACTCTATCTGGTTTCCGATACATGGCATCCGGAGTGTGGAGTCGTGGAACATTCAAAATGCCAAGAAGTTATGGAACAAAGGATTCAAAAAATGGAAACACCTCTAGAAACATGACACCAACAGTTGGATCAACTACGAGGATATCGACCCTCGCATAAACATCTCCTACGAAGAATGGAACACCTTGCAAAGCAGATGCCTCGCTTGGGATCGTCACAAAACTCGCCTTCTCATGGGACAAGATGCTCCGAACGCGCGTGGTCTCAAATGGCACAATGGGAATAGCCTACTCAAAATCCCGAACATCAAAGAAACGACTGACCTCCAGATCAGCCTCAACAAGAAGTGGTGCCTGTCCTGGACGCGGCTTCGGTGGGACATGAAATTCATGGGTATATGGCACCCACTTATAGAGATTAAGAAGTCGGTCCTCTTATGGCAAATTCTTCATTGAGGAATTTGGACTAACCATAAGGCAAGCAAAATTTGTGGGATCCCTCCGTGGTGCAAACGCTGCCACCGTGCAATCGAAGATGTCCCACACATCTTCCTTACTTGCCCCAACTCCTACAGAATCTAGCAGATGGTTGGACTGAAAATCAGAGTTCAGAAACAGCTTAGCTGGAAACAAGTCCTTTTGGGTGAAGCGATTGGATGCTCTGCGGCTCTCTGGAACGCGATCAGAGGGGAAGTCCTGTGGAAAATTTGGCGGGAGCGGTGTGCTCTCAACTTCGGCGACCCCCCCAGGGAGTGGTCGATTGAAAAATCTCTTTTCCTCCTTGGCAAAAGGATTGTCAACAGTAAGAAATCCCCCCCCTTCAGGCACCACCAAGTCCTCCTTTTGATCAACAACAAGCTCAAACCCAAGTGGGTCCCGCATGAGGGCGACGAGAGGGTGATCAACCTTCTTTGTACTGCAACCTAGGAATCAACCAAGCTTCCCCTGCTTTGTGGGATTTGGGGGGTCCCGTGGGCACTAGTCCCCTTCTATTGTACCTTTGTTTCTTAATTTAATTCAAGTCCGGGAGAGTAGGCTATTGCCGAACTTCCTTTATATTAAAAAAAATTTTTGCTTCACAGAGCATGTTTTTTTGCACTATTAATCACCCCAAATATTCTCACCAAGTTTCGTGCCATTTTGAGACTCTCACTAGACGGGTGGGTGTCTTTTTGGGTACATGGCTATGAGAGAAAGAATGATTCAGTGAAGAACGAAATTGATAACGTTGTTTTGGAGGAGAAACCCATATGCATGTGAGTCAGAGAATAAAAAGCTGAATTGTTGCTCTGGGAAGTGCGACTTGAGATTCAAAATCAATAAAAACATATTTTACAAAAAGGTCATTTCGTGGAGGCGCATTGTTGAAGCCCAGAATAAAATATTGCTTACAAGAAAACAAGCCTTTAGTTTACTTGCATGCAACATTAAAGTCCCTTTCCATATCTATGGATGACCATATTGGGGACATACAAACTAGTTTAGTTTTATTTCTAACCTCTTGTAGAATGTGTGGACTAAACTGTTTTTTACGAGATTACTCTCTCTCCTTTGTTGTTTGCTTTTTTCTTTCGAGTGTTTCTCACATGGTTTCAAACCCCATGGAGTATCTCTTCATGTTCTTGACACATAGAATGAGGTGAAGTCTTGGCATCGGCATTCTTTGATATACACGAAACTTGGGCGATTGGGTGGTCTTACTTTCTAGTATGTTGTAGATGATAGCTTCTTTCATTTGAATCAGAAGCTAGGGCTAAACTTTCTACCTATGATGTAGTTTCTTCTTTTTTATTATTTGAACTGGAAGCTAGGGCTAAACCCACTTGCATGTTTGGAGATGACAAAGCAGAAGATGTCATTGAAAAAGTAATATGTGTTGAAGATGAAAGAAGATCCAAAAGACCGAGAGTCCGTAGAAATAAAATACCAAGGACACAAACCCTTCATCTATAGACATTCACAAATGTAGGTTAAATGAAAGACATTGCCTAGCTCAAGAACTTGACCTACTAGGAACTATGAAATCTCATCTTTTTGGCTTTCAATCTATATCTCTAAATCTTTGACCTCAATCTGCTACCGTAGGCAACTAAATGATTTAGCTCAAAAAATCATACATGACATATATGTTGGAGGATAAACACTCCTATGTGCACAACAAAAGCAAATGAACCCTCCTAGGATCCTGAAATTTTTCAGACATAGGCTCTGTATTTTTTGAGTTTCTCTGAGTATATGCAGAGACTGAAAATGAAATTTTTGCAGGCATAAACTAGCCTTTAAGAGCTTTCAAATGAAAGTAAAATCACTCCATTTGGATACTGGATGATGCCTCAACAAGCTGCAACAAAACAGACAACTTGATCTCTTCATAGAGTATGAGCTAACTAGACAGACACTGTTCTGGACATTTCTCTGCACATGTGCAGGCACTGAACTTGAGACTTATACCAGACAAAGTAGAACATATAAGCTTTCCAACAAGACAAAAATCATTGCAAATGGATTCCGGATGAAGGAGAAACAACAATTACAAGACCGGGGGGTCTGCCAAAAACATCTAGATAGATAGAGTGTGTAAAAGTGAAAATTCTGAAAAATATGCAGAGAACAGCTAGTAGGGGGTGTGCTTAAGCAAGGGGGCAGCTTGGGCACGTATTTCCACAACTCTAAGTCATAATACAACTCATTAGAGGTTTTAAAGACCACATACTAACCTCTTTAACCAATTAAAAGCATATACATGTCAAAAGTGAGGTCCAATCACATCAAGAGGTGAGCTAAATCTTCTCTAATCAACTTCTTTCCATTATGGGCATAAGTGGATGCCTCCAACTCGTGGAAATCAGCCTCCTTTGATTGTGGATGATGTGGAAGGTTCAATTTGGGGCATGTTCCCACACTCTTGAGCTTGAAAAACTTTCAACACTCCCCCTCAAGCTCAATTCTTTTCCTTTGTTGCTTCAGCCTATGTCTCTTATGTTGATAGCTTCCTTGAATCCTCCAAGCTTTGTACCTTCAAGAAACTTTGTCATCATGTCTGCAACCTGCATTTTAGTGTTCACATACCTTATATCTAGCTCTTTTGCCATCACATTTTCTCTAACGAAGTGGTAATGAACCTCTATGTGCTTGCTCCTTGCATGAAACATGGGATTGTTAGCTAGATAGATGCTTGAAATGTTGTCTCCATAAAGAGGAAACTCCTCCACTTCTACTTCCAAGTCCTTAAGTAGCTTCTTAAGCCATAATAGCTCACATGTAGCCAATGCTAAACCTTTGTACTCAGTCTCTGTGGATGAAAGAGCAACAATGGGTTGCTTCTTAGAGCTCCAAGAGATCACTTTTGTACCTATCATGAAAACATAACCCGATGTACTCCTTCGATCATCCTTGCTACCTGCCCAATCAGCATCACTATATCCTTTGACACTTAGATCAGCATCATATGAGTAAAATAGACCTTGGTTGATGGTGTTCTTGATGTGACGAAGCACCTTTCTTGCCGCCATAAGATGATCATGAGTAGGTGCATGCAAAAATTGAGAGAGAACACCTACTACATATGCAAGGTCAGGTCTAGTGAATGTAGCATAAATTAATGAACCAATTATGCTTCTATATAGTGTAATATCTTGTATAGCCTCTCCTTGACCTGCAACCAACTTTGTATTGGGCTCCATGGGCTGAGAAAGTGGCTTACAACCACTCATACCAAACCTGTATAGCACATCCAACAAGTATTTGCTTTGAATCAAGAAGATGCCATTGTGTGCATAGATTACCTCTATTCCCAAGAAGTACTTTAGTGTTCCAAGATCAGATATCTTGAACTCCTTTCCTAGCTTTGATTTGATATCTTTAATACCTGCAATATCACTTCCTGTGATGATCAAATCGTCCATATAGATGCCTATGTATACCGTCTTGTCTCCTTGCTTCTTCATGTAAAAAGATGGATCTGCAACACTTTCTTTGTATCCACAACTTGATAAATAATCCACTAACCTCTGATTCCAGGCCCTTGGGGCTTTCTTTAGTCCATATAATGCTTTCCTTAGCTTGCAAACATGATTTGGGTACCTCATACTAGCAAATCCTTGAGGTTGGCTCATGTAGACTACTTCTTCAAGCTCTCCATTGAGGAAGGCATTCTTCACATCCAACTGATATAAGCTCCATTTCCTTGATGTGGCCACTGCAATCAAAGTCCTAATTGTTGGCATCTTGGCTACGGGGCTGAAAGTTTCATCATAATCTATCCCGTAGCTTTGGGAGAAGCCTTTCGCCACCAACCTTGCTTTGTACCTAGCAATGACAACATCCCTACTTACCTTCAGCTCCTTGGTGATGGGATTATAGCATTTATACCCCTTTTGTTCCATAGAATATCCCAAAAAAATACACCTTTCAGATTTGGCATCTAACTTTGACCTCAACTCTTGAGGTACATGTACATAGCATATACAACCAAAGATTCTAAGATGTGAAATGCAAGGTTTTCTTCCACTCCATGCTTCCTCAGGGGTTAGATGATGTATACCTGATGTAGGACATCTATTCATGATGTATGTGGCTGTATATGTAGCCTCTCCCCAATAACAATGCGGCATATTCATTTCGTTGAGCATACACCTTGCTACCTCTGCTATGTGTATGTTCTTTCTCTCTGCTACCCCATTTTGTTGAGGGGTATACCTGCATGTAAATTGTCTTTTGATGCCATTGACCTGCAAAAATTCAGAAAATTCATGGGAGAAGTACTCTCCCCCTCCATCGGATCTCAAAGTTTTGATAAACTTGCCAGATTCCTTCTCCACCTGTGCTTTGAATTTCTTGAAGTAGTGGAACACATCTGATTTGTTTCTAATGCAATACAACCACACTGTCCTTGAAAAGTCATCAATGAAGGTTACAAAATACCTATTTCCAGCAAGGGATGCTTCTCTTGTTGGACCCCAAACATTCGTGTGAATGAGGTCTAAAACATTTGCACTTACATAGGTACTCTTCTTGAAGGGCAGCCTTGATTGTTTTCCTTGTTGGCAAGCTACACAAACTTCATGCAACATTTTAGATGTAAAATTTGGTAGGCCTCTTACCAAGCTCCTCCTTTGCATGTCCTTGAGCTTTTGTAGGTTGATGTGACCTATTCATTTATGCCATAGATCCAAATCTGATATCCTCTTGTCTCCATATGTGACATACATTGAATGGTGTGGTGATTTATGTCCATTGTGAACATTCTCCCTTGCTTTTTTCCTTTTGCTATGAGCTTGAAACCTGCCCTTGGATCCTCAACAAAACATCCTCTTTCATTGAACCTAACTTGATAGCCTTTTTCTACCATTTGGCCTACCGAAATCAAGTTTTTGGTAATAGTACGGACATGTAATACCTCTGATAAGCACTTTGCTCTTTGATTTCCTTCCAAACTGATATCTCCCACATGTTGAATGATATGCTCTGAGTTATCACCTGTTTCCACATGCCCTTGATGCTTTGGGACCTGCAAATTACTAAAAAACTCCTTTCGACATGACATATGATTGCTACATCCACTGTCTACATACCATACATCTTCACTAGCTTGAGTTGTATCTTCACCATACCTCATGGCAAGTAAATAATCATTCCCTTGGCTGGATGATGTGTTTGCATAATTATCTTGCCCTCTATAATTGTTGTTGTTGATTTGATTCCCTTGTCTTTGAGCTCTATGATAGCATTCATTTGCAAAATGACCGGGCTTACTGCATACAAAGCATCCATTTGAAGTGGCTTGTCCTCTTCCACCAATCTTCCACCTCTTCCTCTATTTGTGGCTCTTCCACCTCTTTGACCTGCATTTTCTTGCTGTCCTTGACCTCCTTGGTTGCTTTGATATCTTCCTCTTCCTCTTGTAGCACCTCGGTTGTGTCTTCCTCTTCCTCTACCTGCATACAACAATTGCCCTTGGCTATCCTTGGCATTATGACCACCAAGGTTCATCTCCTCTGTCACCATGAGAGTGATTAGTTGATCAAAATCACGAAGAGAGTCCCTTACATACACTGAAGTTATGAAAGCCCTCCATTTTTCATCATCCCTAAGTCCATTTAGGGTGTGGGCGATAAGATCGTCATCATCTAGGGCACAACCGATTGACCCTAGTGCATCTGCAAGCTCTTTAACCTTTAATATGTAATCATTAGCACCTTGAGAGGGGCTTTTCCTAAGATTATTTAGCTCATTCTTGAGCTGAATTTTTCTAGCTTTTGTGGAGGTTGAATACAATCTCTCCAAGCACTCCCACACCTTCTTCAATGTATCCAAATCTTGAATATGCCCTACCATAGAGTTGCTAATATGCTGAGATAAAATGAAAATGACCCTTTTGTCCCTTTCATCCCACTCTCTTACTGCTCTTCTCTGGTCATTGGTTGGATTTACCTCATCTATGTAGGGTTTTGGCTCTCCACCACTCACAAGTCCCCACAAACCTTTCCCCATCAAAAAATTGCTTATTCTAAATCGCCACGGTTGGTAGTTTCCTTTTCAAGCTTCTCAATCTGAGCATTGAGATCAGCCATGGTGCCTCCTAACTCTTTTGAACCTCCCCCTTGATGCAATGAAGTTGAAAAGGATGTCTTTTACCTCAAAAAATAGAGCTACTCCTCTTGATGAAGCTTCGTCTTTGATTTGATGATGTATTTGCTTCCCCTTGTTGTTGACGTGCCCGTTCTTTGCTTCCTTCCTTCAAACTTTGATGAAGTCTTTACTTCACTTCACTAGCTCCTTCTTCTCTCTTTGATACTCCACTTATGGCTCTAATACCACTGTTGGAGGATAAACACTCCTATGTGCACAACAAAAGCAAATGAACCCTCCTAGGATCCTAAAATTTTTCAGACATAGGCTCTGTATTTTCTGAGTTTCTCTGAGTATATGCAGAGACTGAAACTGAAATTTTGCAGGCATAAACGACTTTAAGAGCTTTCAAATGAAAGTAAAATCACTCCATTTGGATACTGGATGATGCCTCAACCAGCTTCAACAAAATAGACAACATGATCTCTTCACAGAGTATGAGCTAACTAGACAGACACTATTCTGGACATTTCTCTGCACATGTGCAGGCACTGAACCTGAGACTTATACCAGACAAAGTAGAACTTATAAGCTTTCCAACAAGACAAAAATCATTGCAAATGAATTCCGGATGAAGGAGAAACAACAATTACAAGACCGGGGGGTCTGCCAAAAACATCTAGATAGATAGAGTGTGTAAAAGTGAAATTTCTGCAAAATATGCAGAGAACAGCTAGTAGGGGGTGTGTTTAAGCAAGGGGGCAGCTTGGGCACGTATTTCCACGACTCTAAGTCATAATACAACTCATTAGAGGTTTTAAAGACCACATACTAACCTCTTTAACCAATCAAAAGCATATACATGTCAAAAGTGAGGTCCAATCACATCAAAAGGTGAGCTAAATCTTCTCTAATCAACTTCTTTCCATTATGGGCATAATTGGATGCCTCCAACTCGTGGAAATCAGCCTCCTTTGATTGTGGATGATGTGGAAGGTTCAATTTGGGGCATGTTCCCACACTCTTGAGCTTGAAAAACTTTTAACAATATAGATGTGAAGCATGTCAATTGGGTAAAGCTCACAAGAATACCTATGGTAAGAAAGGGTTTATGTATTCAGAGAAGCTTGAATCGGTGCATACGGATGTGTGGGGTCCATCAAAGGACTTTAATGTTATTGTTGAGGCTCATTGTCTTCCTCTGATTGGTATGATTGCAAATTATTATTCTCTAGATATTGTGATGCTTAGGTGGATTTCATATGTAAAGTTTATTAATGTGCCTTTTTCTCATACAACTAGAAAACTAAATATTGTTGTTGACATGCTCCCTCAAAAAGTATTTGATGATGATTCTGATGATGATGAGATAGAAAGAGAAATGAATTTGTTGAGATATGACCCACCCACTAGTTTATGTTTATGAACGTTTTGTAAGAATGAGTATGATGGAGAATGAAAAGATATAGGTAGCTATCTAAGTTCATTGAAAGCTTCCTCATGCTAGTACACAAATAAGTTTAGATCCATCCAAAAAACGTCTTACAAATGCTTTTTGAAGGATGGCTTTATTTGGTGGCACGCTAAAGGTAAGGTGAAGAGTCCACAACATATGTTGAGTAATAAGAGTCTTCAAAGAAGGATTATGAGAGAAATGCATGAGACCTTATGGGCAAGTCATAAAGGATTTTTTGCACTACATGAGAAGATTAGGGAAGCCTATTGGTGGCCAAGTATTTATGTGAGTTTTTGAGACTTTTTGAGCACTTGTGCCACATGTCAAGTTCATTTCTCAGTTAGGCATGGAGACCCATTACATCGGACTTACCCTCCTTATATTCATTGCAAGTGGGTAGGTGGCCTTCTAGCCATGCCCAAAGGACTGTATAAAATGAGATGCATAGTACTTGCTAGAGAATACTTGATTGAACATATAGAAGAGCGAGCTCTTTGTAGAAAGACTACTTATAATATATGCATATTTCTTTTATAATAAGTGATTTCATGGTTTGAATAGATAGAAAAAGTCGTTGCGGATTGGGGAGAATTTAGATGTGAAAGAGGCAACGGAATTCTTTGACCAACATAGGATTCATTTCTCTCTCACTACTGCCTATAACCCTAAGGGTAATGGAAAGATTAAGGGAAATCATCCTTCTATTGTGAAGGTGACCACTAAAGCAATGGCCTAGATATCTTCAATTTGGATTATGGCAGATAGCATGATGTACACTTATTCTACATGATTCATGCCTATTGAATTGATGTATTGTCAAAAGTGAGTTTTCTCTATCCAAACTTAGATTCTGACAAGGATGGTGCTCCCTTGGAATGATGATATTTCAAGAGAAGAATTATTATCATCAAGAATTTAATAATCAGAAGAAGGAAATAAAAAGCTCAAAGAGGTAGTGCAAAGTTAAAGGAGTCAAGGTTCAAGAATAAAATATACTTTGGAAAACTCATTGACTTAGGCCACCAAAGATAGAGACAGATGAGTGGGTATTAGTCTACGATGGTACATTTGATACCTAGTATGATGCAAAAACGAAATTGACTTTAAGATGGTTTGGGTCATATGTAGTTATGTCTGTGTTTAGTAATGGTACATATGAACTTCTTGAATTTGACTGTACTCTTTGAAGACTTTAATTGCAAGAAAAAGATTCAATTTATTCAAGAAAAGAAATGAAGAGCAATATGAGGTAGACCAAGTAATTCTTGAAGATGAAGATGAATATGATGATGTTGAAGAAAAATAAATATGGTGAAGGTATTCTATTTTGTTTTTCCATTTTTTGTGATTATTTTTTATTGCATATCATATATTGTATTTCATATATATTCTAAGCGGCTAAAGAGGATTTTAAATTGCAATAAGAAATTATAAGAAATGCTAGTAGGAATGTGTGCACTTGAGAGAGTAGGTTGAGATACCCCATAGTTTTTATGAAGGCCTAGATAAGACATTATCGATTGAAGATCTTAGTAGAATGAAAGCTTTGTTTTATATAGATAGGTAATGTGACATTTTAAAAAACACTTAGGAAGTGAAATCATGACTTCTTCTCATGCATATCTCTAGATCCTGAGCTTTGATTAGGGGTTAAGCCTTTTCCTTTAAACAAAAAAGTTGCAAAGATCCTACATTGTACAAGATTCTAAGAAGTTTATGCTTTTTTCCACCCCAAAAAAGAAGTAGAAGTAAAGAACATATAAAGAGGTGGTACATTAAGGTTTCTGAGAATCACAGAAAAATAAACAAAAGAAAAAGATAAGAAAAGAGTACTTATGACTTAGATGTGGTCTCGAAATCACTTCTAAGAATTATTATGCAAGCTACACGAGGTGGAGCTATGCAATAGTGAAGCTAGTAGTATTTTATGATAGGTGTATACAAGCAAAGTGTAAGAACATTTATATAAAGATTGACTTTAAAAATGGGTCAGTAGGAAAGACTGTTACTCGAAAGTCCGAATGATTTCTATAGGATTAGTTTTGGCTTATTTCTTATATTAGTATGCTGACCAAATGAGTTTCCAATCATAACTTAGGTACTTTAAAGTCTTCTTTATTTTTTTTTAGAACCTACATTGGCATATGAAAATCATGTTCAAAATTCTCAAAAAAAAAATTGAAATAAAAATTAAAAATTGTTTCAAAATTCTTGGTGCACTTCTACTTGACTATGGAGGTTGGCCCATTGGGATGACGTGCAACCTTAGTGGGGCTAGATATTGAGATGAAATCCCTTGAGGATCATGTATCATAATTCTTCAAAATTGATATAATTTTTATTACTTCTCTACTGATTGTGAATCTATGATTTATCTATAGTAAGAATAAGAAGAATCAAATATGTACATATTTTTCAATGTCTTTGATAGTGTGATGGAAATGTTTTCAATTGTATGATTGAATGAGACACATGTGAGCATTTTGAACTAAAGACCCGAGAAGCTTGCAACATTACTTGTGTAAAGACCATTAAGTCTTTAAAACCCTCCAGAACTCATATCCAAAGACCCATGGAACCCTAAAAGAAACCTAACTATAACTCTAACTCTCCAAGAGAGATACATACTAGCCCATAGTCGAGAGAGAGAGAGAGAGAGAGAGTGAGCAGATACCCATGATGCAGAGGAGCTACTTCTTTAACTTCAAAAATATGATGTGTGATACTTCTAAATTTGGACCGCAAAGAGTAAAAGTCATTCTTGATCACTATACTACCCATAATTTTCTAGACTATGCCTTGGTTACGAGGTTGCAATTACCCCAAAAATAATCATATCGTCACTGTGTACGGTTTGTGACTCAAGGTCATGTGAAAGAAGTCTGGGGTACTATGGTTTCCCATATTGAGATGGAAATCCAAGGTTTTAAGGATACATTGGATTTTCTAATTGTCAATATGGAGCATGCGAATTTCCTACTGGGTAGAAATGTTTTTGGAGCCTAGGACCTTCACTCACTCATATTTATCACAAGAGAACTTTGGAATTCGAAAGGAATGGAATTGATTATCTCATACGGGGAGAACATGAGATACCAAGTAATTCTTTGATTTCATAACTAGAATGTGCGAGACTTGTAAATAATCAGGAAGCAAGAATGTTAATGTTTCTTTCAAGTTTAGGGACTTAATTTAACAAAAATCAAGTTGTGTATATCTTTACTAAAAAATCAATGCTTGTGTTAAGTAAATATAAAAGTTTGCTGCAGTTCTCCTTTTGAGTGATAGTATGTGAGAGCTCTCTTCCTTGTCTCTTTTCCCTTGACATAGTATCAAAGCCAATATGGTTGTAGAGAGTTCATGAACAAGGCTAATAGTAAAGATTTTGTGAGAAGGCAAGTAGAACGCATGATTTAGAAACAATCTCAAATTGCTGTAGGTAGAAGATTCCATGTGTGGCCTACAAAAAAAATCAATTTGCAAAATTATAAGTTGTGTTCTACTTGACATCCCTCAAACATTTTAGATCAAGAATTTCAAGTGATTCCATGTATTCTTGATACACCAAAATTTTGTTTATTTAATACAAATTATCATTGATTGTGTAATAGTGTTCAAACATAGGTATTGCTTCTAGTTTTTTTATAGTATTATAAATTTCCATAGAAATGGAAAAAACTAATGGAATAGAATACATTGATGGAATGATAAGTTGGAGACGAACAAGTTTCATGCTCGACGATTCAGAATGACAATTTTCCTAATAGGAAAAGACCACTAGAAGTAAATTGTAGGAGACAATGAAACCCCCAAGTTACCTCCCATGGATGTGGTATTTGTAGGATCCCAAACTCATATGTACTATCTCTAATACATTCTCACTAACATGTTTGTCATGTGGAAAGTCTCGTCTTGAATCTTTGTCGAATGCACATGCTTTACATGCAACCTCCTTTGACTACATAAACTTCATCCTCTACAAATTTGCATGTCCAATTTGTTTGTGTCATTTCTCTATGTCAACAATAACACCTACACATTTTGTAAACATTATTGTGGCCACTTGAGGAACTTTCACATTCAAGGTAATCATCCTATCCACTTTGTTCTCTTTGGGGACCAGCCTTCCATTCTTCTTGTACTCTTCTACATGTAAAACGTTAGAATTGAACCAAACTTGTAATCCTTGGTCAACCATTTGTCTAACAAAAACTAGGTTCTCTGTTATATTAGGAATATGAAATACATTAGCAGATGTTTTACCTTCCCATACTCCATGAGTAGTGCTATGTTTCTTGTATGCTCAATAATATGTGATGTATCATCACCTATTTCAACAAATCTAGGAAGTGGCAATCTTTGCAAACTACTAAACCATTCTACATGGTTGTTCATGTGATTCAAAGCACATGAACCAACATACTAGATGCTACCATTCAATTTTGAAACATCAGTAGAAATTGTGTTCATCGTATGACATTGGACCATAAATAGCTGATGGAAATCATCTACATTTAAGGCCGATTCAAGAATTTTGGGAATTATTCAAGTCCCATTGATAATACTTACTATGATAACTTCTTAGTTTTGAGCCTAGCCTTGATACTCAACTTATAATACAATCAAGCTTAATGTTAATGTGTCAATTTAATAATCCAATGAAGAGATAATAACACGTTGTAGTGTGTGAAATGACTCAAAAAGAAAAAAATTTGGAAACAAAGAATTGTCTCAAAATCATGAATAATTCCCAGTTTTCCAGAATAGGCCTTATTTGTGGATGCATAGTTATTTTGTTGCTTTTATTTTATTCTTCAACTTGCAATCACATTTATAGTGACGAAGTTTACCATCGTTCTAGCATCCCTAACTTCCATTACCTAAATCATTTCCGAGGAAATTTTTGATGTGTCTTTGGCTCCCCTTTCCTCGAAACTATCCTCGACCTCCTCCATTGTTTTCTTATTGACCTTGGCCCTATTTATTGTTTCCTCTTCCACTTTTGAAGCCTCTATCTTGGCCTCTTCCTCTTTCAAAGTAGAATTCCTACTCAAAAATAGCTTTCCATTGGGATTTCAGCCTTTGCCAAGGTTATTTTTTTCAACTATCATCATGATACAAGATCAAAAAAACTTGGAATATTCTCCCTAGTCTGAATAAAAGTTCTGAACTACTTATACATAGCTCTTAAACCACAGAGGCACACTTCAAACTTATCATCATCATCATGTACATTGGTGCCAATAGATTCAAGTGGATCACATATACTTTTTATTTTTTTAGGTTTAATCACTTACGATCATGCTCTTTTTCTCCAATGTATGTAGTTCATTCTTTAGTTGGAATTTCTATGCCTTTGTATTGGTCTCATAAAATGTCACCAAACTAGTTCAAGCCTCTTTGGGAGTTTTAGCATCTGATAAGTGCCTAATGATGCAATCTTGTATGCTAATAGAAAAACAATACATTACCTTCCATGCTCCTTGATTCCACTCTTAATATGCTCATTATTGGTTTATATCCTCATTCCTCTGTAGGGTTTTATGTCACATTCATTGATGACCATACAAGAAAAGTAAGGCTATACTTCATGAAGAAGAAGAGTGAATTGTTTACTCACTTTCATAATTTCAAGGTTATGGTGGAAAAACAGAAATGAAATTATATTTAGACATTAAGATCTGATGGAGGAGGTGAATATATATCAAATGAGTTCAATAAATTTCTAAAGAGTCAAGGAATTTGAAGGAAATTTTCATGTAGGTAGACACCACAACATAATGGCATTGTTGAACACAAGAATAGATATATTGCAAAACTAGCAAGGGCCTTGATGGCTAAAGAAAAAATGCCTCATTATTGTTGGGAAAAAGTTGTGCACATTGTTGTATACATTATGAGTATGAATCCTGTGATTGTTTTACATCAAGTGACATTTGAAGAGAAGTCTAAAAGTAAAAATCCAAACTTATCACACATGAAAGTAATTGTTTTCAATGCATATGTACATGATCTAGATGAGTTGAGGACAAAGCTTCATCCAAAAGCTAAAAATGTATCTTCATTGTGTACTCCCTTAAGCAAGATAAATATAAATGGTACAGTCTATTCAAATGACAAGTGAAGATAAGCATAGACGTGGTGCTTGATGAAATTTCAAGCTCTTGTATCAATGCAAAAGATGACTTAATGATGAATCAAATAAAAAATTAAATGTTGAAAACACAAGTCAAGAATCTCAAGTTCTTAGTGGACTAGAGGTGTCGCCTAGTAGTAGTTTCAACTCAAACCCATGGAGTGAAAGATTGTGTGATAATTTTAGTCCAAAAAATTAATCAAGTACATCCAGGAAATATGAAGAAAATATTTATGATATTAATAAAACATCTACAAGATTTGAAGATAATGATGGATAATCAAGTGGTTCTAAAAATATCCTTCATGAGGAACTTGGATTGCCCTCTATGAAGACTCTAGGAGTATGAAGGGAAATGCAGATATAACAACAAGAACTGACCCAAGGCCAAGAAGGTTTGGAAGGATGTGGAATTCAATGCAGCAATTAACATATGATAGAGACATTTTTCACCATTTTTCTTACATGAACAAAGTAATACAAGATGTTGAACTATCTTGCTTTGAGGATGCAATTTGGAATGGACATTGGGAGAAATTTATAGATGAGGAGATTGTTTCACTCTATGGAAATGAAATATGGAAGCGAGTTCCATTGCCATAGGGAAACAAACCCATGGGTTGCAAGTGGGTTTACAAGGTAAGGCATAATGTTGATGGTAGCATAAGACATTATAAAGCATGATGGGTAAAAAAAGGATATGCACAAAAACATGGAATTGATTATGAGGAAACCTTTAACCTTGTAGCTAAAATGGCTACTATAAGGGCACTTATTGCATTGGAATCAACAAGGATGGATTTTGCATTAGATAGATATGAATAATGCTTTCTTACATGGCAAGTTGCAAGAAGAAGTATACATGGACTAGCTACAAGGCTATGAGGATTAAAAATGCATCATCAATATGTTTCTAGGTTGAAAACGTCTTTCTATGGGCTTAAACAAGCTCCTCGTGCTTAGTATGAAAGGATTGTTGACTATTTAACTTTAATTGGATTTTCTATTTGTGATGCAGATCACTCGTTATATGCCAAGGAGGTTGATGATGGCATCATAGTTGTGGCTATTTATGTTGATGTATTGATTGTAGGTGTGGTATATAAAGAAATCATTAAAGATATAAAACAACTTATTATGCAAGAATATGACATGAAAGAGCTTGGTTTGTTGCATTACTTTTTGGGCATTGAATTTATACATACAAAAGCAGGTATATGGTTTTCCTAATGGAAATTCCTTGAGTAGGATGTACAATCATGGTATGGTTGATTGTAAGGAAATTTGTATGCCTTTAGATCAAAATTTGAATTTGGATGCTACCTCAAGTGAAGCATTGGAAAATGGTACCAAGAGAATTGTTGGAAGTTTGATACATCTCATAATTATGAGGCCTGATCTAAGCTACACTATGAGACTTCAAAGTAAGTTTATGCAGGCTCCCAAGAAACCACATTTAGATGCACTTTTTATGGAGTTGGTGTAGAATTGCAAGTTCATGGATACACTAATGCAGATTCATATGGTAGTATTCTAGATAGAAGATCTACTAGTGGTTTTCTACTTTCACTTTGGAGTGATATTGTTACGTCAAGCAATAAGAAGCAACCCATTGTTTCTTTGTTGAGTACAAAGTTAGATTATAGAGGTGCTTCAATGGTAACATGTGCGGTGTCATGAGTAGAGATGTGACTTAAGTTTTAGATCTAGAAGTGCAGAAAAATATCACCATTTATTGTGATAATCTTAACAACATACATTTACCATGAAATCCTATTTTGTATGCTAAAACAGAGCATATTGAGGTACTTTATCACATCATCAAGGAGAAGGTATTGTCAAGTGCCATTGATCTTGATTATGTGAGCTACAAATTTATAGAGGTGACATTGAGCTTGAGGAGCGTTGAGATATTAATCTCATGTGATGATCCAAGATGACACATACCACTTCTTGTTTACATGACATGTATAGTGGTTACTCTGGCGTATGCTAGAGATACTTTGAGTGAGCTTCACTAGATTTATCTACCGAGAGTGATGGCACATTACTCACTCATTCATGGACATTAGGGGTTTCTTTATGTAATACTCTTCATTTCCTTGCCTCAAACTATGTGTTGCTTCTCTCCTTGTGAGTGGGAGTGTGTGAGAGTTCTCTTCCTTATCTCCTTTCTCTTGACAAGGTAGGGTCATCTGGTGCTGGTGTGTTCTTATTGAGGAGACCAAGTTCATTATTGCTTGATCTTCTTCCTTGTCTTGTTGCATTTCAACATAGTTAGAGATGTGTATCCTCATTCATCCAATTAGAGTCAATGTTGTTTGCACTATGAGTAGATGTGGCATCATCCTCATCATTTTGTTTATGAATGGGATTCTATTGCAAAGTAGGAATCTATTTGTGCAAGAATTCATGTAAATTGACTTTTCTGGTTATGCATGCAATCTCTAGGTAGAGAGAATTATGACCCTAATCTTGCACTATTTTTAGTTGTCTTAGAAACGGACATCCTAAGAGTAGCTTGTAAGTGATAACTTTGTCAAATTGCATGATTGCCACAGTACTCTCAAACTTAACACCACATGTGGTGAAAGTTATCACCTTGAGAAGACCCATCGGACTTGCGATGTGCCTATCTACAAGTTGTGATTCCATTCATGATGGTGGTAAAGCCAGTTTTCTGCATTTCCTCTATAGCTATGAGGTTGTAATGCCTATTTCTATGCCTAAACCAATCACTCCATTCTAGTCGATTGGAAGAATTCTATTTATTTTTCTCCTTCAGTAAAATCTTCCACTTTAGCTAGTAGGACTAGTCTCGTGCATAGATTCCACTCTCTTATTTTGCATCATGGTCATCTTGTGCCAATCTCATTTCTCTTCACATGGGTCTAAGTATATAGGAAGGGAACTTAGTCTTGGTGTGATATCTAACTCAAAATTTGGTTGTATTGGTGCATCCTCTAGATCTTGATTTTCTTTTAAGGATAGATTCACAAAAAGAAGTTTCAAGAAGGGGTTAATTTATTTTGCATTCCTCTCCATCTCATGGGTTGCACCTCTTCCCATAGGCTTTAATGTTTTTGGCTCTCTAGCTCAAGATCAAGCACGCTACCCTCCCAAGTCATTTCCTTTTGATATATTCTACTAGTTTCTTTTGGAGAATAAGCCCTAGTGGCTCTATCATAGGATAAAATTTCTCTAGAAGCTTGTTTTTTCTAGCTAGTTTTCTAAATTGCTCTTCAGGAATGTGTGTGTAAGGGAAGACCGAAGGAGCCTTTTCTAACATTTTTTAGGCTACCTTGACCATTTCTTTGCAAGTTTTGAGTCCCTCTCTTTCTAATCAAGCCTAGGGTAACTTTTGGCATAATTTCCATGTTGGGCCCTTTGTGAACTCCTTGGTGGTAGGCTTTTAGTAGCAGCTCATGACTATGATGGACTATAAAGGATATCCTAGATTTTTCTTGATGAATCACTTTTCCAAATTTTGCATTTTGTTCCTTCTCTACTTCAACTTCCACTTGAGCATTCTTTACTTGATTTTCAAGCTCTTCAATGCACTCTTTTATTCTTTTCACTTGACTCCCATGCAAAGAGAAAGGTCTACCCCTCTACTATGAGCTTGGGTTTTCTTCTTGGCTTGGGTTGTGGTGACTACCTGGAGTGGGACGTACTCCCCTTCATCGCTCTTGCTCTCATTGGACTCAATGTGTACTTGATAAGAGTTGCTTCTAGACACTATTTTTAGAGCAACGGTGGACACTTTAGTATGGGCATAGCTCTTAAAATGTCTATACAAGTGAAAGAGTTCTCCTTTGTTGGGGTTAGTTGAAAATGAGATTCAAGATTTGATAAGTCTTGTGCACTTTCTACTTAGACTTTTGCAAGGAAGCTTCTTGGAGCATCATTCGTCTTGCCTACTCGTGAGTGTGTGCATTCATGTATGTGTTTACCTATGTGCATGCTTGCCTTGCTCTTGTTGTAGGTGTTTGTGCTTCTACTTCTATCTCATCACATGCAAGTATTCATACCTATTGATTTGTTTCTTTGTAGATAAGACATTCTTCTTTTGTGTGCACTCTTGGACTATAATGATGGGAGTTTACGCATTTTTCACCATTGTTGGGGGAAGATCTTTTCAGATGCATGTGATGGTAAGATTTTGCACAAAGTATGTGCTTCTAGTGCTTCTTTCATGTGTTCTAGGTATTTCTCCATCCTCATCATCATTCTAGGTAGCTAATAGATAGGTAGATAGGTAGGAATAGGAAATTTTTGGGTTTAAGGATTAGGGTTTCTCAAGCATTCCATTAAATTTTAGTTTCCATCTTCTTCTTGTTCTTCTTCTTCACTTTCTCTGCTACTCTTTTCTACACTCTTTGTTCCTCTTTTATTCACTTTTTATGATTTTTAAGGGTTACACTAGTAGATCTTGACGCCAGGAATCTTGCAAAAGCAAAAACCAGGCTCAGAGATGTGCAAATAGATCCCTTTCCAAGTCATGAAGGAGGCAAGTAGTAGAGCAATCGCACATGTGCAAATAGGTGTTAAGTGGTAATTTTGTGCTCATTTTGACTTGCTAAGATAGTAGAAAACCATATCTCTAGGTGAGATGCAATAGAATAAGTGATTTAGGAGGTGATGGAGGAAAAATATAGCACAAACAAGATAAAAAGAGAGAAAAATGTAGAGAACATCTTTCACTTTCAAGTGTGTTATAGTCTCCTTGGACTTATATCTATAGGATACAAGAGGTGATTTCCAATTAAAGTGACACTGGAGCAACATCTTCCACTCATGATTGCCCATAATGAAGAGCAAGTGCAGAGCAATCATTCTTGGGAAAATTCTCAAATTTGAAAACCATGTTCATATTTGAATTGCCAAAGGCTTATGCAAAATTCTCAAACCTGATTATATGATTACCCAAGTCATAATCTATGCACATGTAAAATTTGGTGCAAAATGATTGAAAGATATCCAAGAAAGTGACCACCATTGAAAGAGTTGCATGTGTAGGTTTTTTTCAAATTTTGAAGCCTCAAGGTTACTAGCATGCTAAGGAATATTGCCAAACCAAAGAGGATCAAGAAAATTACAAAGAATAGTCCAAATTCCACCAATGATTGCTATCCAGCAATTGCTTTTGGGAAGTCAATCAACTTGAGATTCGAGCACACATATTTCTAGGAGACAAGTGTTTAGGTCTTATAAAGAAGCCACCAAGAAAATCGATTCCAAAAGTTTACAAAAAAGGCCAAAAATCCACCCATTTTTCCTAACATTAAGTTCTACCTAGCCATATACTTGAAGAATGTCTGCACAAGGTGGTGCATGTTGGGGAATGATTCAACACCCTTATGTAGCTTTGGAAGGTTCTAGGACCTCATAGGTTATCCTCCACAATGACATACAGTCACTATTTTGGATCTAAATCCAATTTTAAATGCACAAAAAAGAATTAATCCTTTTAAAATACTATTAGACATTAACATTTATCTACAACATATTAAAACAATAAATTTGGATATTCCTACATGACAAAGCAATCTTGACAAGATAGACTATATATCCTTGCAGAGACACACCTTCACTATATGGAGACACACCTTCACTATATGGAGACACACCTTCACTATATGAAGCTCACTCAAAGTTCACTAAGAGAACAATCGTGAAACTTAATATCGGCTTTAGTAGACTCTATAAGAAATCAAACACAAGTGGAATGAACTTAAATTTATAATGGAAGAAGAAGTTAAAACCAAAACAACAACCTATTGGAAATTGGCTCACTGCATACAAAGGTAGTGAGCAATGGCTAACTACAAAAAAGTATAGCCTAACCAAAATGACTAAATGAGCTAGAGGTTTTGTGTAGCAACTTCCTTAAATTTTTAAAACAACTTAGGAAGATAATATCAATCATCGAAACTCACTCAAACCTCAGGTTCATACATATATAGGCTATCAAATTTGTGATTTAAAGACTCCAAATGATAGTTCCACTTTTCATCCATGCCCATGAGCCTTGATCAAAGGTTAAGGCTTGATATTTAATACGCCCCCTCAAGCCTTGAACTTAAATTTGTCATACCAATGCTTCTCTTGAATTTCGGCAACTTTGTTCCATCTAAGCTTTTAGTAAACATTTCTACAAATTGATTCTTGGTACGCACATGTTGCACCTTGGCCTCCTTTTCAATGGCCTTCTTTGTAATGAATTGTTAGTGTGCTTCAATGCGCTAGGACCTAGCACACCAAAATCGGATTCCGAGCTAGGTGTACACTACTTGTGTTGTCACACATGATAGGAATCTACTTTACCTAAAAGTCCAAATCTTTTAAGAGATTGCTTAGTCACATAATTTCACAATTGAAAAGGGCTAAAGATCTATATTCAGCTTTGGTTGAAGATAGAGCTATTGTTAGATGCTTCTTGGAGCTCCACAAGATAGTATTGCATCCAATCATGACTACATAGCCACTTGTACTCCTTATGTCATCCTTGAAGCCTACCCAATCTACATCACAAGAAGCTTTCACTTGCAAATATTCATAAGCATAGAATGAAAGCTTCATTTTTAGCATTCTTGCAATCATTAAGAACCCTCTTGGTTTTTCTTAAGTTTTGTGCATTGGGATTTTCCATACACTATGAGAGAACTCCCACTACATGCTTGATGTCAAGCCTAGTAAGAGTGACATTGTTTAGAGATGCTATAGTGGATCCATACAAAGTATCATCTTCAACATCTTCTCCCTCATATGCACTTAGCTTTACATTGACCTCCAATGTATTTGGAACTTTTTTGCAATTAAACATGCCATACTTTGCGAGTCCAACAAGATTGTACTTCCTTTGCATGAGGTTTATGTCTTCCTCCTTGTAGATTAGTTCTATGAACAGGAAGTGCTTCAATTCTCAAAGATTAGTGAGCTTAAATTCTTCTCCAAGATTCTTATTGATCTCTATAATGTTGGCCCATCATTCCCTATAAGAATGAGATCATCAACATGAATGCAAATGTAGACAACAATATTACCTTCCTTCTTCATGTACAATGTTGAGTTCGCATCACATTGTTTAAAGCCATATTTGGCTATGTATTCCACTATCATTGGTACCAAACATTGGGGGCTTCCTTGATACCATAAATGTTGATATATTTAGGTAGTGATGTGTGTGAACACACTAGGACCATCGAGGCACTTTTCCCCTCTTTAGGAGGCTTTTTTCCCCCGGCTTGTATATATGCCTATAACCCTAACAGGTCACTTAACTTTGTACATTCTAGTGGTAATACATTCAGTATTATGTGTTGTGCTCCAAGCTTCTTCTTCCCCCTTGTGTTGTTAGTGCACTTCCGCAGATCTCAAACTCCAACAATTGGTATCGGAGCAGATCGTTGCTTCATCTAGGGCATCGTTGACACCCCTCTAGTCATATTCTCAAAATCGTACAAAGTTTGGTGAGCATACTCAAGGTGATTAGATGATCAAGATTGCTTCACTCTGTCATGCCTAAATTGCGATCTGAGCTCATTTCTACCTCTTAATGCACTATCCTAGTGCTTGTGTAGGCAATTTCATCTTTTTGTGCCAAAGATATATACAGGCTTTAGTTTGCCAATATAAGCATCTCGATGTCTGCTACAAGTTTAGCAAAACTCGACAGGGTAGTTCTATTCAACTTTTTGAGATACAATCACTTTTCTCCATCAAGGTATTTTAGTTAGTGGCCATGGTGGAAAGCAGTGATGTATTTTGTATGTTGCCTATTGAGGATAAGTTGGACGGTACCAATTACCCGTTATGAGCTTATATGATGCGTCATGTATTGGTTGCAAAAGAATTGTGGAATATTGTGCAGGGTATTGAAAAACATCCTATTACACCTGCAAACATAATTGTTGAAGGTGATGCAGACAGCATTGAAGATGATGATATTCTTCATGTTCATGTTCGTGTTGCAATTCCTACTGCATCTATTGTAGAGCAACTTAGTTGGGATGGTAGAGATGCTCAGGCACATGCATTGATAGCCTTGTCTGTCAAACGTGCCATTATTCCTCACATTCACTCTTGCAGAATGGCTAAGGATGCTTGGGATGCACTTATCATTTTATACTAGGCAAGGAATGAGGCTCGTGTTTCTTACCTTCGAAAATAGTTGGAGAGTGAGCACATGAATGAAGGAGATTCCATGGACAGATTTTTGACAAAGATCAAAGATTTGAAGGAACAATTGATTTTTGTTGATGAAGTCTTACCTGACAGCTTACTTGTGCAAACTGTTTTGAACGGACTTCCCAATCCATATCAGAGTTCTACTTCTACTCTTTGTTTGATGATGAAAGGAAATCCAAATGCCTTAACATTTGAGTTAGTCTCTATTTTTTTGTAGGAAGATCAGTCTAGGCAGAACAGGTCCATTATGCAGGTTGAAGATCAAGCTTTCCTAGCTAGTCAAAAGGGCAAAGGTAAATGGAGCTCTTCTACTAGTAAGCAAAAATCTGCTAATTCTGCACAATCAAAGAAGGAGGATAAAGACGAGAAGAAAATATAAAAGATTTTTTTTTTTTGAAAATACTATAAAGGAAATGATCATGTCATAAAGAGTTGTCTAAAATTGTCTGCTAAAGAGGCAAGGAAGAAAGAGGCTAGAATGGTTGTTGTAGAGACCTCTACTCCCAAAAAAAACTCTACTAATCTTGTGCAAAATGAAGAATGGGCATTTACCACTGTTTGTAGTTATGAACCATCTTCTTATGAACAATGTATGTCTACAATAGACTCAGATGGTTGGTACTTTGATAGTGGGGCAACCAAACATATTACCTCACAGTGTAGTTTCTTCACTTCACTCGAGCCTACCCCTATAGGGAATACTGTTACATGCACCAACAAATCCTCTTATCCTATCATGGGAGTTGGTGAGATCATTCTGACTACTCCTGATAGAAGTTCTTTTACATTGTTGGATTCTTTATTTGTACCAAGGATCAAGAAGAATATGTTATCAATTTCAGCTTTAGCCAAGATTGGCTTCGTCGTGAAATTTGTTGATCACAAATGTATAATTCATGATCTATCAAATGGCAATGTCATTATTGCTTTTGTCTTTTTATTTCATGGGTTGTATAAGCTCATAGACTATGAAAATTTTGTGAATGATTTAGCATGTGTAGTACATGATTCACAGGCTTTGTCAAATGCAAAGCTTTGGCATGCATGCTTTGGTCATCTAAATTATGCTATTTTACTACGCCTGTAGAAATCTAAAATGATGTCCTCTCTACCCAAACTTGAGGCACCTAGTAAACATGTTTGTGAAGGCTGTAGTTTGGGAAAAATGTAGTTTTAATCATTCCCAAAAGATGCTTTAGTTCAAGCTACTCAGAAATTGCAGCTTGTTCATAGTTATATATGTGGACCTATGTAGACACCTTCTTTTGGGAACTATCTTTACTTTGTGACTTTCATCAATGATTTTTCTAGGCATGCATGGTTATATCCATTGAAAGAAAAGTCCGAAGTGTTTATGTGTTTCAAATAGTTTTTGGTTTTGGTTGAAAATCTGTTAGCATGTAAAATGGGCACCCTCCATTTTGATGAAGGGAGGGAATATATTTCTTCTGACTTTCATGCATTTCTGGCTAAACATGGGATAAACCATCAGTGTACACTTTCTTGTACACCTCAAAAGAATGGAGTTGCTGAAAGGAAGAACAGGTCACTCATGGAGATGGCGAAGCATATGGTCAAGATTCAAGCTTTACCACATAGTTTCTAGCTTGAGGTTGTTATGTGTGCACCATATGTTCAGACGAAGGAAATAAAGAAGATGACAAAGAAGAAGAAAAACAGGACGAAGAAACCTTCCATGACACCGCAACATCTATGCAGCACGAATCATCAGCACAGTCTTCGTCAGAAGGGCAACAAGAACAGGAGGATCACACCGACTCGGACACAAGCTCGTCCAAAGAAGCATCTTAGCAGCAATCTGAGCAGGAACAGCAAGGAGGAACAAATCATTAAAGAAGTTTTCGAAGAGCTACTAAAAGTAGTCGAGTCCACAGCTGCCAACACCGCCGACACCACACAACAAACAATAGAACAGGTAACAGAACCTAACCCTGTCGTGCCCACTCCACCACCCGAACATCCGCTCAACCCCATCCTTCCTATTCCACCCAATGAACCCAACAAACTCGAAGCTTCTTCATCTTCATCGCCTAACTACTCTCCACCGAACTCCCAGCAACTCCTCATCGCATCCTCTTCCCAACCTCGTCCCCCTCCTCCACTCACGTCCATCCCCGTATTCTCTGAGTTAGCGTCAATGGGTCAACTGGTAATCAATTTATCACAACAACTCCCTGTGCAAATGAAGCAAGTAATAGAGAATATTCGCAATGAATTCCAACATAAAGTAGATCTACTGGAGGCCGACATTAGCCCCCTACAGGAAGAATTACTAGTAGCCAAAGCCGAAAACCAATCTCTACAAGAACAGCTGAAGGAATTACAGGCCAGAACTACCGAACAGGAAATGGTTACCAGACAAAGAGATACAGCGGTGGCTGAGCTCACAAAGAGAGAAGAATCATTACAGAATGCAAATGCCAAAATCAATAAAATGAAGCAAGAGTTACACGACAAAGAAGATGCAAGAATCGCATTAGGAAATCTGCTCGAAGAAACCAGAGTTCAACTAGATGAAGTGGTACAAAAAGGCCAAGAACAGTACGATCTGGCGATGAAAACAACCAAAGAACTCCAGAAATGTAAGATAGAATTCGACGAGGTAAACAACATTCTACAGCGAAAACTGACATTAGAAGCACAATTACAAAAAGTAATAACAGATCTCCGAAGAGAAAGGGATGCATATTCTAGAACCATACAGTTTCAGAATCAAGAGATTGAAAGAAGGGAGAATCAGCTAGACAATCAGAAAGAAAGAGTAAGCAAGATGGAGAAACAAGTGGCAGAAATGAAAGTTTCTAGATATGCGGCCCTATCGAACGATTTCTACCTACAAGAAGCCTTTCTGCAAATGCAAGCAGAAATTTTGCTGACCGAAGCTATAGCTTTAAGTTTTGTAAGAGTAGATGCACAACTAGTAGAACCGAATACTCTCAAACAGCTGTTAGAAACTTTAAAGAAGAAAATTGCCCGAACCTTTAGATTAGCCAGAAACATGTATTTAGACGGCATTATAGAAGAACAATAATTTTGATTAGCCTGCGGGTTCGAGTCCACCGTGCGTGCCAGAGTGTTATCGGCCGCCGGATTGGAAGTTGTAAAACTGAATCTTTTGTTCGCACGCACGAAAAGTTGTTACACTGATAGTTGTAATCTTTTATATAAAGCAAGGAAAAGAGATGCTCAGTGACGATTCGTGGAATCACCAGACTGTCCGTCTGGGTGATTGTCTGAACGTTGTTGTAGCGTTGTTTGTCTAATTTCTGAGTACTCTGAGTACACTGTGCATATCCGTGTTGTTGTCTATCGATCTCTGTTGCGATTGTGAGTTTCATTTACATACGGTAGATCGTTGTACTGTTGTCTGAGTAAGTCGTTTGCGAGTCTCTATTGGGATTGTTGTGTTAGTTCGCGTATCGTGTTGTTATTCTTTCTGGAAATGGTCTGCCGGTGTTTAGTGGAGTCTGTGTAGCTATGGTAGCTTTTCTGGTATTCGGGTTGTATTGTGTTGTCTTCAATATTGAGGTCTATGTTCGTACGGCAAAGATTAAGCTACGGTAAGAGCCGTCCTAAGTTGCGTACTGAATCTTCAAGCATTGTGTGTCTGTAACTGTTGAGTCCTTCTGTGTCTTCGGTTGAGTTTGACTATGAGCACTGTTCAGTGAAGGTTGAACTACTACTATTGTTCCTAATGTTACTGCAATGTGTATTCAGAAAAGGGTCCGAGGTAACTCGGTATCATGATACTAATCGTTTGGTACAGTGTGTTTGGCGAACCTTGGAAGAATTAGAATAACGAACCGTAAAGATTGAGAAGGGTATACCAATTCATGATAGAAGTCTTGAATATTAGTATATTGTGGTGTGAGTCAATTTGGGAAACAAGCATAGGGCCTCTGTTTTTACAGACCCCTTCCACCCCCAAGAACCCAACAACGTTTAAACGCACTTCTGACAGTTAGAACACAGCGTTTAACATAGCCAAATACCATGTACGACCCTCCATTGTGAAATGTTGACTTTAAAGGTGTTGAAAAAAGAAACGATTGATCCTTATTGTGGAAGATAACAAAACCCCACAGTGTTGAGAGGGTCAATCTAGAAAAATCCTTTACCATCTTTAGTTTCTATGGATGTGTGAATGGCTCACCATCATTTATTGAGCCATTCATCCTAAATCCATAAGGAATATCTACAACAAAAAGAAAAAAATGACTTCTAGGAACTACACTAAAAATAGGAATATGAATTAAAGATATAGTTGTATAGATAAATAGGTGCATAGAAAAGTTGGTTAATTTGTATAGTGTTTCCTCAAAAATATGTTTATACAGTTATCTATTATTTTGGAAAAAGTTGAATAGATAAGTATTGTTAAAGACGGGTAGATATATAAAAAGATAGATTTTATAGATATAATCTTCATTGTTCATTGTAGCCTATAGAGATCATAATCACACATCATAATTATACATCATAATCACAAGAACACGTCATGAAGATCAATTTCATAATCACACACCATAATCATACATCACAATCCTACATTATAATCACACGTCATAGCCAATTACCATAATAAGACTACTTAATCATTATCCATCATAATAAAACATCATTTTTCACTAGCATCTAGCACTATCCACCATCATCATTATCTAGAGTCGTGATTCTAAAATCATTTGATGACTTGATGTAATTCCCAAGGGTCTATTTAAGAAAATGGGTCTCCATTTCTCTTTCTCAAACAAGATGAGCTCCCTCTTTTTTGTTGATGCTTGTACCTCCCTTCTCTTTTTTGAGACTTATAGTTTTATTTTATTTTTTTTGTTGTTCCTTTCTTAGGAACAATCAAGCATCTTTGTAAAGATGTCCATATCATAGAAGGTGTGATTGATTTACCCTAGTCTTTGAAGTTATCATCTAATGACTTGATGTGGTTCCCAATGGTTTATTTAAGAAAATGGGTCTCCATTTCTCTTTCTCAAACAAGATGAGCTCCCTCTTTTTTGTTGACGTTTGTACCTCCCTTCTCTTTTTTGAGGCTTATAGTTTGATTTTTTTTTTTTGTTGTTCCTTTATTAGAAACAATCAAACATCTTCATAAAGATGTCCATATCATAGAAGGTGTGATTGATTTTGTGTTCTCACCCTACTCTTTGAAGTTATCTCAATGCAACAATGTTCATCCTACCAATGTTTATTATCCACTTTTTGACATCTCTACTTATTCAAGTGCATGTGAAACAAATGATAAAGAGTGGAAGATTTCACTAAACATGTCAATTAGCTTTACAACAAACCCTCGTGAATTAATTCAAAAAAGGTTTCAATACATTACTTTTGATAGAAAAGTTGCTTTAGATATTGTGAAGTATTTTTGTGGCTTAAAATATCTATATAAATTAGGAATGAAGAAATTAAATTAATTAAAGTCAAAAATCTTGAATATAGATAGTGAGAGAGAGGATACATATGTTCATGCTCACATGAAAATGATTGAGCATAACACTTGTTTCATTTGAATATTAATTTATTCAAGGTATCTGATATTATAGGGCTGCATTTAAAATTGCAATGAACTTGGGAAATTTGAGAATCTATAAGATTGAGTAGAAGCTTATCAACAGAGATGTCATTTTTGAAACTTGTTATAGAATTGAAAACAAAAGGTCTATTCTTCATCATATAATGAGTTCAATGATGAACTATTTTAGTTAGCATTGTGAATTTTTGCCTAAAATTAGAAGGTTACACTTTTCAAATGATCTTACAGGTCAAAAAGTATTTTGCATCTATAGAGAAGTGATGTTGAGTAAAAATGGAAAGCATGTGTACTATCAGCATTTTAGTGGATTGTGGAAAGAAGAGTTTAACAATGTGACTATTCCTTGTAAGGATGATGGGTCTTTGAAAAACATAGAAAAGGGGCCACAAGAATATTAAAAAAGAATAATTTTAAAATTCTTCTCAGGAGCATTGTGAAATTCAAGTGTTAAAAAGAAAGAATGCAATTCATCATCTGCCTCTTTTTTCTTGCCTTCATAAGGACATTGGAGATGAAATCCGCATATGCATTTGATAGATGCTTTGATTTACAATTGAAATGTAAAGTATAAGGTTTCCTTCACATATCCCAATGCGCATTATGATCTAGCACTCATTGCCACTACGTTTCAGAGAGTTTTGCAATCATGGGAGGGTCATTTGCCTCCAACTCTATATTTGCATCTTAATAACACTATGAGAGAGAATAAAAATCCTAGAATCTTTGAATGTGTATGCATGCTTGTCGATAAGCAAGTGTTTTGGGAAAGTTAAGTTCAATTTTCTTTTAGTTGGGCATATGCATGATCCTACAATCTAGAAATATGGTTGAGCAAAGTAAAAGGTGGATGTAGGTACTTATGGAAAACAGGAGATAGATTGAGCATGCAAAAAATATTTAGGGAATCAAGGTGTAGCTTGGTGAGATGATTTTTTTATCCATCAAGAAGAGATTACAAAGAATAAAATTACAAAATATTGGCCTATTGACATTCCATTCACATGGGATTTTAGCACATAGATTGAATGTGGACCAAACATGTAATGTAGATACACTTTAAATCTTAATACATCCACCAAAAAGGAATATTCATGTAGTTCCAATGTCTCTTCAATGATGCAAGTGGAATGCTTACCCAACCCCGCCATAGGAGATGTATGTTAGATGTTCATAGGTGCTGAATAAGCCTAGTTGACTTCTTTTGTTTAACTAATATATGTAGTGGAGTCAGTGATTCACTATGCAGGTTTACATGTAAATAAATGTAGTTTTTTGAGCTTTTGACACTGGCCATATGCTCATTTTGTAGAGGAGACTGTGGCAAAAGTTTTCCAAATTTTTTCTTTTGTCAAGTATATAGTGGTCGATTTATTCCCTAATACACTTATTGGCATGAGCACATATATTCTCATATAATTGGTTGGTCATTACTATTCATTAATCCATTTTTCTGGGGAGACTTTGTTGAATTTCTCCGAGAATATGACACTTGGTCATCCTTGTTTGATCCTTAGTGGTAGTTGGACTCTTCTAGCTCCATTATCAATCTAGTCAGTTCTCTATGAACATGACATAGAGATCTTTGGAGTGCCAGTGTTCCTAGGAGATGTTATAGCTTGCGAGCCAAAGACTAGTTTGAGATCTAAAATTTTAATGGTACAAACTTTGCTTTATGGAAGAATCAAGTTAAAGATGTGTTGATTCAAAGGAAGCAATGGAAACCAGTAAATAGAATCTCAAAGAAGCTATTGACATGGATGAAGATGATTGGGATGAGTTGGATGAAATGGCTAGGTCTACCATTTGATTGCACTTGGAAGATAATTTTTACTTTAGGGTATTGGATTGTGAAATTACAAAGGAGGTTTAGAAGAAGATATGCAATACATATGAAAAAGAAGCTGCATCAAATAAAGTATACTTGATGAGAAAGTTATATGACCTTCACATGAAGGATACAGATAGTGTTGTTGCTCATCTAAATGAGTTTGATGCTATATTCTTCTAGTTACAAGCTCAAAAAATGGAGATGGATAATGAAATGAAAGCAATCTTGTTGTTATGCACCTTGTCATCAACATGGGATACATTGTTGGTAAACTATTCTATGATGATAGAGTGAGGAGATCTATAGAAATTCTATGGTTGTCACTCAAAGTGGAGATGCATATAATGTTCATGATTCTTACTAAGGAAAAAATCAGCAATGTGGCAAGCGCAAGAACAAGGAAAAGAATGGTCAATGGAATAAGAGTTGAAGTAAATCAAGGAAGAGGGATATTGGGTGTCATTTTTGTGATACGAAAGGACATATGAAGAAAGACTATTATGCATTAAAGAATGCTAAAGGTAAAGGACATAATGTTGATGGGCATATTAAACAATTACGTGAACCATCTTCTTTGATTGTGAAGACAGAAGATATTAATGCAATTTCTAATGATGCTAAAGTGTTGACATTTGATAATAGTGTGCTCATTGAGGCTCTTATGGCTTCTTTTTCCCACACATGGTTGCTAGATTCTGGTGCTTCCTTCCATGTGACACCACATAGAGAATGGTCCTCTAGTTATGTAGTAAGGTCTCTTGGTACAGTGAGACTTGGTAACTCTTACCAATGTGATGTTGTTAGGATTGGAGATGTGGTTGTGTAGTTCATTGATGGTTCAAAATTCACTATGCATAATGTATTCCATGTACCTCACTTATCACACAGCTTCATGTTTGTTGGTCAACTTGATGACCTTGGTTACAAGGCAATTTTCTATGCTCAGTCCTTTCACAAATCAAAGGGCAATTTTATTGCTTGTATTTGGCATGACCGTTTGGGCCAAATATATTGTAATCAGTTGGAAAATCTTTCTCATTCTAGATGCTTGCATGTGTTATCTTTCTTTGATTTTTCATTTTGTGAGCATTGTCAATATGGAAAAGAAACTAGGAATGTGAATAAGATGCACATTAACTCTTCAATTCAGACTTTAGATCTTGTTCATAGAGATGTCTGTGGTCCTATCCACAATGTCATTAGGTGGTTCTCTTTACTTTGTCACTTTCATAGAATGGCGTTACGTGGTTCTCTTTACTTTGTCACAACGGCATTAGGTGGTCCATCAGCTTTACAAGAAAGCCTCGGGAATTAATTCAAAAAAGGTTTCAATCCATTATTTTAGATAGACAAGTTCCTTTAGATTTTGTGAAGCATTTTTATTGCTTTAAATATGTATATAAATTAGGAATGAAGAAATTGCAATAGCTAAAATCAAAAATCTTGAATATAGATAGTGAGAGAGAGGATATATATGTTGGTGCTCACATGCAAATGATTTAGGATAACACTTGTTTTTTGTTAGCTTCATTGATGATGTAACACACCATACTTGGGTGTACCCTATGAAAGCAAATAATGAGGTTTTCTCTTTAAGATATTTTTAGGTATGGTTGAAAAATTTTGTGGTAGTAAGTGTTTGACTCTTTGCATGGATCATGGTGTTGAAGATATGTCACATGAATTTAATGCTTTTCTTTGTCAAAGGGTTATTGCACATCAATGTATAGTGGCATAGATACCATCAACCAAATGGTACTGTGGAGCAAAAGAATACAACACTTCTTGAAATGGCATGACATATAGTTAAAGGAAAGCATCTAATGCTAAAAAAAATATTGTATCCTTTACTTGATTAAAATTTCAGCCAACAATCAATATGTAAACCATTCATGTTCAAAGAGCTTGATTATGGCCATGTAAATCATTCAAATGTTCAAAGAGCTGATAATTTTCAAACAAAAATGGCTAAAAAACTCAAGCCAAACATGTGCAAACAAAATTTGTAGAAAAATATGGCTAAAAAATTCTATCCAAAGAAGACTAAAAATATCCAGCCAAACATGGCTGAAAATTTGTCAAATTTGTAGACATACATGGCTTAAAATCAGCATGATATTCATCCTACTTTGATGTACATTTTGACAATGCATCACATGAGGAATGCATGTCTATCAAGGATGCACAATCTATGCCAAAATCGATGCAAAAGACATTTCAAAATACCAAGTCTAGTGCTCCTTTACTTGTTAGAATAAAATCAAGCATGTAATGAATACCAAGTTTAGTGCATGTAATGAATAAACACTCAATTTTGAAGATCCATATGATTATTCAAATTGGACCAGTGCAATGTAATTGGAATTGGATTCTATTTATAAAGTTTATATTTGGAATTTATGTGAATTGTCAAAAGGTAAGAATGCCATTGGTACCAAGTGGGCTTACAAGATTAAAAGAAAATCTGATGGTAGCATTGATCACTACAAATCCAAAATATTTCCAAAATATTATGCGCAAAAATATGGCATTGATTATGAGGATACTTTTGCACCTCTTTGCACATGACTATCATTCATACTACGATTGAATTGGCTGCCCATCATGGTTGGAGGGTGCATCAATTGGATTTAAAAATATCTTTCTTGAAAGATGAGTTTCAAGAAGGAGGTCTATGTGAAGTGACCTCCTCAATTTTCCATCAAAGATCAAGAGCATATGGTTTGCAAGAGCATATGGTTTGCAGCTTGCATAAGACTTTGCATGAACTTAAGCAAGCTCCATGTGAATGGAAAAATATACAAGCACTTGATTGCTCTTGGTTTTACACGTAGTCCAAACAAAATCACACTTAATGTATGAAAAGATGGGGTTGGTCTTATCATGCTTTTTCTTTATGTTGATGTCATTCTCTTAACTGGGTCATGTGATGAGAAAATTGGAAGCTTATGACTGGTTAGCAACATAATCTTGATCTCACATAGCTTGCTCTTTTGCAGTATTATCTAGGAATCTAGTTTATATCTGTTGAGGGGATAATTATTGTGCATCAAGCAAAGTATATTTAGAAACTACTTCGACATTTTGGCTTTGAGGATTGCAAACCTATCTCAACACGAGTGGAAACAAGATTAAGTTTCTCAATTGAGGATGCAAAAGATGCATTTGATACTTCTCTTTATTATCAAGTTGTGAGATATTTGATATATTCATGTAATAGATGGCTAGACATACAGTATGCACTTTCCTCGTTGAATCAATTTCTACATAGCCTTGTCTCTAAACATTGGTAGGCAATAAAACGTGTTTAGATATCTCAAAGAAACGTTGAGTTTGGATCTCTTTCATGAAAGATATGCTCAACCAGTCATTATGATATGCAAGTGTCCATTATTGGTAATTTCTTTTTCCCTAGGATCATGCATATCTTGGTTGAGTAAGAACCAACCTATTGTGGTTGCATCGAGTTGTGAAGTTGATTATAGGGCAATATGCATAGGTACAATGGAATATTATATGGTTGAGATGCCTGTTGATGAATTTATGCATAAAGATTGATGCACCTATGCATATTCTCATTGATAATCAGACTGCATTGGTGGTTGTAAGAAATGAGGTGTTCCATGCATGCAAAAAGCACATTGAGGTTCACTATCATTATGTTAGAAATTGCATTCATGTTGGAGATATTGATTTGATATATGGACCTACATAAGATAATATGGTGTACATATTCACAAAACCTCTTCCACGAGAAATGTTAGAAGCTTATTGCAGAGCTTTAGGCTTATTACTTATGGGGGCTTATCTGCCACTCCATGTATATGTTCACATCATTTGCTCTAGAGGGTTTTTGTTACACTTATATGTCTTGCAAGTAACTTTGATGTGAATTGTTTCTATACATGGTCACTTTTTATTCTAAGGCTAGCTAGAGTTTTTCCCCCATGTAACCACATATATAGGATATACTCATACGTGGTGATACATGTTGAAGTTAGACATCTATGGAAGCATGTGAAAAGCACAAGGAAGAAGAAGAAGCTTGGAATACAACACACAATACTCAATGTATTACCACTAGAATATGCAAAGATAAGTGAACCATTAGGGCAATAGGCATATATACAAGCTGGGGGAAAAAACCTCCTAAAGAGGGAAAAAATTGCCCCGACGGTCCTACTGTGTTCACACGCATCACTACCTAAATATATCAACAAATCCCCCTTGGGACTAATGCGCTGAACAAGGATCTAGCACTCATGTATAAGGAAGTGCCAAGCTATGTGGAATCAATCCACAAAAGGAAGTAAGCCCGAAGCTTTGAAGAAATCTTCAAACCTCTCCTTAGGCAGAGCCTTCGTGAAAAGGTATGCAATGTTCTCTTGCGTGGGCACATATGCCAAGCTGATCTCTCCATTAGAGAACCTCTCCCTGACATAATGATAATGCACCTCAGTGTGCTTAGTGTGAGCATGGAACACAGGGTTCCTCGCAATCGCCAATGCGCTCTGACTGTCAGCGACGATGGTGGTAATAGAAGACTGACCAACACCCAAATTAGCCATAAGGTGTTTGAGCCACGCACAATCAACACTCATTGTGAAAGATGCCCTATACTTAGCCTCACAACTCAAGATGGCCATAGTAGGCTACTTCTTGCTCAACCAAGATATACATGAGCTACCAAGCATGAAGAAAAAGCCACTAGTGGACACACGAGTGTCATAGCAACCAGCCCAATCACTATCAGAAAAAGCATGCAAATCTGGCGGTAGTGATCCCCCCTTGAGATCAAACAATCCAAGTAGCCGGGTATCACTCAAGTAGCAAAACATGTGCTTAACTGCCTACCAATGCATGACACCTAGGAAATGCATAAATATGCTCATATGTGACATAGCAAACTGAATATGTAGCCAAGTAATGCATAAGTAAATCAAGCATCCAACAGCCTACTGATAGAGAACATCATCAAATGCATCTCCAGCATCATGAAGATTGAATCGTAAACCTGTCTCCATAGGAGTGGCAATAGGCTTACAATCCTCAAGGCCAAAATCCTACAATAATGTGTCAATCTATTTTGTTTGACACAAAGCTATTCTGCCATCAACTTCCATAAACTAAATGCCCAAATAATGATGCAAATGCCCCAAATCAGACATCTCAAATGAGGCATGCAAATCAGCCTTAAAATCGGCATATGCTTCTCATGAGGACCAGTGAGCAGCATCTCATCAACATACACAACAATGATCAAAAGCACATCCTTTACACACTTAACATATAAGGTGCTCTCAATTGGACTATTCTTAAAACCCTGTGCAATCAAATAGGCATGTATCTTTTCATACCAAGCATGTGGTGCTTGCTATAAACCATATAATACCTTCTTTAACTTGGACACCTGGTTTTCATGCCCTTTCTCCACAAAGCCAAGGGACTGAAAAAAATACACTTCTTCATGCAAATCACCGCTCAGAAATGATGTTTTAATATCAGATTGATGTACATTCCAACCATGATGAGCTATAAGTGCACAGATGCTACGAACAATAGTCATTCAGCATGTAGGTGCAAAGGTCTCATCAAAATCAATACCTCTTTCCTATGCATAACCCTTTACAACAAGCCTAGCCTTATACCTATCAACTGTTCCATCAGGCTTATGCTTCAGCTTGTATACCCACTTAGTGGCAATGGCCTTCTTGCTAGGGGGCAAGTCACATAAAGACCAAGTACCATTCTTCATTATAACATCATATTCAGATTGCATAGCAGCCATCCAATTTTCAGAATTTTGTGCTTCATCAAATGAAACAGACTCATTCTCATCAGAGAGACTAGAGCCAGCCATAGCATAGCAATCTGATGCAAAAGAGGCACTATGAGAGCCTAACCAAGTATGATATGATAGAGGTGCATCTAATTTGCTATCACCCAAAGTCTACACGAGCCATTTTGGCATAGTTTTTTCCTCCTCAATATCAGCTCTCTCATTAACAAGCACATCATGTAAAATCTACATCAGAAATGGAATGGTCTACATCATTTCATGAGACCTGCAAAGGCTGAGAAGTTGCCTCATTAGGACTAGCACTAGATTGTCCACCTATAAAAAGAGGTAGCAAAGTATCATACATGTCTTTGGAGCTAACAGATGTCTCCTTAGTACATGAAAGTAATGGTTGAATAGCATCTTCAACAAAAACAACATCACGGCTAACCAAAATGCATTTAGTCTATGGATGATACAGACGATAGCCTTTACTTTCAAAATTGTACACAACAAAAATACATTTTACTACTTTATCATCCAATTTCCTGCGATGTTGTTCACGCACTAATGCATATACCATACAACCAAAAACACCTAGGTGAGCAACAGATGGCTTACGACCATTCCAAGCCTCATATAGAGTGATAGAATGCAATACTTTAGGGGGACATCTATTAAGTACATATATTGCACACATAACGGCCTCAAGCCAAAAATTGTGTGGTAAAGCTTGACTCTTGACCATAGACCTCACCATCTCCATGGGTGACCTATTCTTCCATTCAACAACTCCATTCTATTGAGGTGTATACGAAAATGTACACTAATGTTTTATCCTACGTTCAGCCAAAAATGCATTAAAGTTAGAAGACATATATTCCCCCCTTGATCAGAATGGAGGGTGCCCATTTTACATGCTGATAAATTTTTAGCCAAAACCAGAAACTCTTTGAAGCACATAAACACTTTGGACTTTGCTTTCAATGGATATACCCATGCATGCCTGGAAAAATCATCAATGAAAGTCACGAAGTAAAGATAGTTTCCAAAATAAGATGTCTGCATAGGACCATAGACATCACTATGTACAAGCTTATTTTCTGAGTAGCTCGAACTGAAGCATTTTTTGGAAAGGAGGAATGTTGCATTTTGCCCAAAATAGAGCCTTCACAAACATGTGTAACGGGTGCCTCAAGTTTGGGCAAAGAGGACACCATTTGAGATTTCTGTAGGTAGCAAACTAACAAAATTCAGATGACCAAAAACATGCATGCCAAAGTTTTGCATCTGACATAGCCTGAGAATCATGTATTGCACATGTTGAATCATTCACAAATCTTTCATAGTCTATGAGCTTATACAGCCCAAGACATAAAATGCGACAAGCAATAATGACATCGTCATTTGACTGATCATGAATTGTACATCTATCATCAACACATTTCACAACCAAGCCAATCTTGGCTAAAGCTAAAACTCATAATAGACTCTTCTTGATCCCTAGCATAAATAAAGCATCTGACAAAGTGAAAGAACTACCATTGGCAGTAGTTAGAATGATCTTACCAACTCCCATGATAGGATAAGAGGATTTGTTGGCGCATGTGAAAGTATTCCCTGTAGGGGCGGCTTGAGTGAAGTGAAGAAAGTGTGCTCTGAGGTAATATGTTTGGTTTCCCCACTATCAAAATACCAAACATCTGAGTCTATTGTAAACAAACACTGCTCGTGAGAAGATGGGTCAAAATTGCAAATAGTAGTAAATGCCCATTCTTCATTCCGCACAAGATTAGTAGAATCTATTTTTAGTGCAGATGCCTCTGCAACAACCATTCCTTCCACTTTCTTCTTTTCCTCTTTAACAACCAATTTTGGATAGCTCTTAATGACATGATCATTTGCTTTACAGTATTTGCAAAACAATTTCTGCCTTTCTGATTTCTTCTCATCTTTGTATTCCTTCTTTGAATGTGTAGCATTTGCAGATTTCTGCTTACTAGTAGATGAGCTCCATTTACCTTTGCCCTTCTAACTAGCCAGGAAAGTTTGATCTACAACATGCATGATAGACATGTTCTGCCTAGAGTGATCTTTCTGCAGCATCATAGAAACTAACTCTTCAAATGTTAAGGCATTTGGATTGCCTTTCATCATCAAATGAAGAGTAGAAGCAAAACTCTGATATGAATTGGGAAGACCATTCAAAACGATCTGCACAAGTGAACTGTTAGGAAGGACTTTATCGTCAGTAGAAATCAATCGTTCCTTCAAATCTTTGATCTTTGTTAGAAAATTGTCCATAGAATCACCTTCATTCATATGCTCACTCTCGAATTGTTTTTGGAGGTAAGCAATATGAGCCTCATTCGTAGCCTGGTACAACGTGGTAAGTGTATCCCAAGAATCCTTAGCTGTTCTGTAAGAGCGAATGTGAGGAATAATGGCGCATTTGATAGACAAGCCTATCAATGCATGTGCCTAAGCATCTCTGCCATCCCATCGAATTTGTTCTGCAGTAGGTGCAACAGGAACTGCAGCACAAATAGGAGTCTACACAATATCACCATCTTCGATGTCATCTACATCAGCTTCAGTATCTATATTTGCAAGTGTAGTAGGATGTTTTTCAACACCCTACACAATATTCCAGAGTCCTTTTGCGACCAATATACGACGCATCATATAAGCCCACATATAATCCCACCATGGCCACTGACTAAAATACCCTAATGCAAAAAAATGATTGTATCTAAAAATGTTGAACAAAACTACCCTATTGAGTTTTGCTAAACCTGTAGCAAACTTTGAGACACTTATAGTGTTGAACGGAAACATATATATATATATATATATATATATATATATATATATATATATATATATATATATATATATATATATATATATATATCTTTGGCACAGAAAGATGAAATACCCTATACAAGCACTGCGATAGTGCATTTGGAGGCCAAAATGAGCTCAGGTCACGATTTTGTCATCACATAGTGGAGCTGTTTTGATCTCCTACTCACCCTAAGTATGCATACCAAATTTCATGCGATTTTGAGACTATGACCGGAGGAGTGTTGGTGATTCCCTAGATAGAGCAACGACTTGCTTTGATACCAATTGTTGGAGTTAGACGTGTGTGGAAGCACGTGAACAATACAATGAAGAAGAAGAAGAAGAAGCTTGGAGCACAACACGCAATACTAAATGTATTACCACTAGAATGTACAAAGATAAGTGACATGTTGGGGCAATAGGTGTATGTACAAACCGGGGGTAAAACCTCTTAAAGAAGTAAAAAACTACCGGGGTGGTCTTGGTGTGTTCACACACATAACTACCTGAATATATCAACAATACATAGTACTTAGTGATTCACTTATACCTCTCACTTTTCTCATTCTCATATTACTCATCATCTATCTGAAAAGAACTCTTCCAACCATCATGTATCTTCCTGTGTCGATATCCTTCTTTGCTCTTGTGCGTACTTCTATTTGTGCTTCTTCACTCTCACACACACCCAACAAATCCTACAAGGTCTTGATTGCAAAAAAATTTTGTTATTCATTTGGTAGTTGAAATTGTCTCAATAACCATCTTTGTCAAACTTGTTGAGATATGCATCAAGTTGCCCTTTTTGCAAGTGATTTTCTACATATTTATTGTTGGAGTTTGAGGTCTATAGAAGCACACAAAAATCACAAGGAAGAATAAGAATCTTGGAAAACAACACAATAAAATATGTACTATTGGGTGAATGGACAAAGATAAGTGACCCATTAGGCTTATATATACAAGTCAAGGAAAAAAACTTATAAAGAGGGAAAAAAGTGTTGTGGTAGTCTTAAGTGTGTTCACACACCACTATGTAAATATGTCCACAAATCCCCCTTGGGAGTGATGCAATGAACAAGGATCGGGCACTCATGTATAAGGAAGTGACATGCTATGTGGAATGAAAAAAAATCCACAAAATAAAGTAATCTCAAAGCTTTGCAAAAAGCTTCAAACCTCTTCCTAGGCAGAGCCTTTGTGAAAAGGTGTGCAACATTATCCTATGTGGGCACATAAGCCAAATTGATCTCTCCAATAGAGAGTCTCTTCATAACATAATGATAGTGCACCTCAATGTACTTTGTGCAAGCATGGAACAAAGGCTCTTTGCAACTATCAATGCAATCTGACTATCAATAAAGACTATTATGTTAGAAGACTAAACAATCCACAAAAGAAAGTAAGCTCAAAGTTTTGCAAAAAGCTTCAAACTTCTCCCTAGGCAGAGCTTTATGAAAAGGTGTGCAACATTATCCTATGTGGGCACATAAACCAAACTAATCTCTCCAACAGAGAGTCTTTCCTTGAAATAATGGTAGTGCACCTCAATGTACTTTGTGCAAGCATGGAATAGAGGTTCTTTGCAATACCAATGTGCTCTGATTATCAATAAAGATGGTTGCGTTAAAAGACTAACCAACACCCAAATCAAACAAAAAGGCATTTGAGCCACACATATTCCATAATAGCTATGAAAGCTTCCAAATACTCAGCCTAACAACTAGAAGTGGCCATAGTAGGTTGCATCTTGCTCAACCAAGATATGCATGAGCCACCAAGCATGAAGCAAAAACCACTGGTGGACACATGATTTTCATAGCAAACATCCCAATCTGAGTTAGAAAAAACATGTAAAACTAATGGTAATGGTCACCCCTTGGGATAAAGCAATCTAAGTAGTTGGCTACCACTCGATAACAAAAGATTTGCTTAATCGCCTACCAAAGCTTGACATCTGGGAAATGCATATACCTGCTCATCTATGAGACAGCAAACTAAGTATAAAATCGAGTTATGCATAACTAAATCATGCATTCAAATGCTTGTTAATAGAGAACAACATAAAATGCATATCTAGCATCATGAAGACTCAAGCATAAACCCTTCTTCATGGGAGTGGCAACAGGTTTGCAATTTTCAAGGCCAAAATGTTGTAATAATGTGTCAATGTATTTTCTTTGACACAAATCCCCTCAACTTTCATAAATTGAATGTCAAAATAATTATATGAATTCCCCAAATTTGACATCTCAAAAGGGACATGCAAATCTCTCTTAAATTCAATAATATGATCCTCATTAGGACCACTAAGCAGCATATCATCAACATATAGAAAGATGATTAAAAGTACATCATCTACATGATTAACATATAAGGTTCTCTCATTTTGACTATTCTAATATCCATGTGCTAGCAAGTAGGCATCTATCTTTTCATACCAAGCATGTTGTGCGTGCTTTATTCCATACAATACCTTTTCAACTTGCAATCTTTTTTTCATGCCCTTTTTGCATAAAACCATGGTGCTAAAATACATACACTTTTTCATGTAAATTATCATTCAAAAATGTAGTTTCAAGTTTAATTGATGTACATTTCAACCATGATGAGTTGTAAGTGCACAAATTCTATGAATAGTTGTCATTTGGCACGTGGGAGTAAAATTCTCACTGAAATCAATGCCTTTATCTTGAGCATAATCTTTGACAATAATCCTAGCCTTATACCTATCAACTATTCCACTAGGCTTATGTTTCAACTTGTATACCCATTTAGTGCGAATGGTCTTCTTTCTTGGAGGCAAATCACATAAAGACCAAGTACCATTCTTCATAATACCATCATATTCTTATTGCATAGCAATCATCTACTTTTTTTAAATTTATGCATCATCAAAAGAAACAGGCTCATTCTCATTGCAAAGACTAGAGACAACCATTGCGTAACATTTTGATGCGAAACAAGGATCATGGGAGCCTAAATGAGTATGATATGACAAAGCTACATCTAACTTGCTACCTCTCAAATTTTGGACCAACCATTAAATCATAGATTTTGCCTCTTCAATGTAAGCTCTCTCATCAATAAGTGCATCATGTAAATGTGCATCAGATATGGAATGGTTTGCATCATCATTTCAAACATGTAAAAGCTTAGAAATTGCTTTCATTACGACCAACTCTTGACTATCCACCTGCAAAAGAGGCAGAAAAGTGTCATACACATTCTTTGATCAAAAAACTTCTACTTGGTGCATGAAATTAAGGATGAAATTGCATCATCCACAGAAACTGAGACAATTTGGAGAATCTTGTAAGAGGTAGAAAAACGAGTTCCCAAATGATGAAGTTTGCTTCAGGAAACCAACACAGGACCAACCCTTGATCTTTTGGAGACTCAAATAGACCTTATAGGCATGTGATTAGTGCAATAAAATTCACTATGTGCTTTGGAGCATCAAGGAGAAAGAGTTGTTACAAAATAGATAAGTTCGCACTTTGACTAGCTCAAAAGCTTGCTATCTTTCGATGAAACAATCAACTTCAAATGCTCATAGGAACCAGCATGATTACAACTGGAAAACTTCCTTTTGTGAATGATATACATAGGGTTTTGTATATAAAATGCATAAGATTAAAATTAATAAAAAAGATATGCTTCTTGAATGAACTTAGCACTCAACAAAGGTACCCCTAATTTTTTAGGGTTGTGTAGAGATAGACCCCGCAAGAGTAAAATTATGATTTCTCAAAATGTAATGAGCTAAATTCTTTGAGACTTTTTACACATAAAATATACACTAATACCTTTCTAATCAACTCTTATTCATCCAATTTGGAGCTCAATAGGGAGAGTTGTAGCTCTACACATTCACTATTGTTGAAGAAGATGGAGTAGAGAAATGAAGCAGCAACACAATGATGACCCAAAGTGTATGTATGTTGCTTTAATGTAATGTACAAGAGATTTCAAGTCTTTATATAGACTCTTGTAAGTGTTCAACGTCTTCTAAAAGTGGATTTTGAATTCAAATCAAGGCGGGATAGGTTGTTGAAGAGAATCAATTCACTTTCCTACAATCTAGGAAAAGTGAAGATCTAATATGATCTGTTGTTTGATGATTGATTGATTAATTGTCAAATTGAAACACCTCAAATTGGTGAAATTTGAGCTCTCCTTTTCTCCTTCTACAAGTGTAAAGCTCTAGGATTTTAGGTTGGTAAATAATCCATAAAAAATTCTTATGAAAATACCATGAAAATAAATATTGATGAAAAACATCTTCAAGGGATATATTTGGTACATTCCATATGGTGGTTTGATGAAGTAGAAAAAATCCACCTCAATAGCTCCCCCTCAAGCTAAAGTATGCTTGATTCTCCATTCTCTAATAGGTTGTATATCTACCATTGATTTAAATCTACAAAGCTTTATGGCATCAAGTACCTTTGTCATCATATGAGCTACTTGGTTTTCAATTGGAACAAAAGAAATGTCAATCTCCTTTTCCACGTGCTTCTTCCTGATGAAGTGGTAATGAACCTCTATGTGTTTTGTACTTGCATGGAAAATAGAGTTTGCTATTAGATGCATGGAACTTACATTATCTCCAAATATGTGATGTTTGGAACTCCCAAGTCCCAAATCTCAGTATAATGCTTTTAACCATATTGCTTCTTGAGTTGCTATGCTCAAACCTCTATAATCTACTTCATTTAGGTTGCTTCTAAGAACTCCATGATACTAGCTTTGAACCTATAAATGCTAAGTAACTAGAGGTACTTTTTCTATCATCCTTAGCTACTGCCCAATCTAGATCTGAATAGATTTTGATATCCAAATTTGAAGAGTAAGGATAGAATATTTCTTCATTGATTGTACCTTTGAGGTACTTAAGTACTCCCTTAGCTACATCCATGTGTGGTCTTCTTGGTGAGTGCATGAATTGGCTTAGCACTCCTACACTATATGAAATATATGCCCTTGTATGAGTTACATATATCAAGCTAGCCAGCAAGCTCTGATATTCTTTAATGTCATCGATTTTCTCACCTTCATAAACACTAAGTTTATGATTCATCTCCATTTTGAACTTTAGAAGTAGATCGTGAATGTATCTCCTCTTAGTCAAATATATTTAAGATCTACTTCTAAAGTTCAAAATGGAGATGAACTTTAGAATTAGATCTTGAATGTATCTCCTCTGAGTCAAATACATTCTTTCATCTATGTATATGACCTGCATACTTAAGAAGAATGTGACCTCGCCTAAATCACTAATTTCGAACTCCTCTTGCATATGCATTTTGATCCTTTGTATGTCATTCAAGCTATCTCCTATCACAATTATGTCATCTACATATACACACAAATAGACAACTTCATTATGATCCTTCTTGATAAGAAAAGAAGGGTCTGCATTGCTTGATCTAAAACCTTAATCTTGAAGATAGGCTACCAATCTAAAATTCCAAGTTGTAGGAGCTTATTTCAATCCATACAATGCCTTTTTGAGTCTGCACACATAAGATGTATAATTAGGGTTTTCAAATCTTGGAGGTTGTGACATGTATACCTCTTCAATTATCCAGCCATTGAAAAATGCATTCTTCACATCTAGTTGAAGTAGTGTCCAATTTCTTGTAGTAGCTACACTTAGCAATGTCCTTATTGTAGTCATCTTTGCAAGGGGTGAGAAGGTATCTTCATAGTCTATACCATAAGTTTGAGCATATCCTTTGGCAAAAAATCTGGCTCTATTCTTGCAAATTGATCCATCTAAATTTCTTTTTAGCTTATAGAACCATCCGCAACCTATTACCTTCTAATTAGTTTGCATTGGAACCATCCCAAGTATCCATTTCTTTTAAGGCTTTTATCTCCTATTTCATAGCTTTCTCCCAATCAGGGTTGCCTTTTGCTTCTTCATAGGTTCAAGTTTCTTCTGAAATTGACTCTTTTTTTAAGTAAATTGAATGCTTTGTAACAAATGTAGAACCATATCCATACCTTTCTGGTTGTCTCTTCTCCCTTGTTGACCTTCTAGGAGTATGCTTGGAGCATTCTCCACATTCTTGCATTGTATTCTTTCCTCTTGTCTTCCATAGCTTGTAATCCTTTTCCCTTTCATCTTGGTCATCATTTGAATCCCATCGTGGATCCTAGACCTGTGTATCATGCTTGCTGCCTAATGGATGGAAATCAAGATCAAGATCATATGGTAGGTTTACCTTTTGTTTGTCTTCATCATACCATGACATGTGTTCTTCAAATACAACATCCCTACCTATGGTGAATTGCTTGGTAGAAGGATTATAAAACTTGTAGCCTATTTGAGTTGAATCATAGCCAATGAGTGCTACCTTGGTTGCCCTTTCATCTAGTTTACCTATTATTTCTGAAGGTACATATACAAAAGCTAAACACACTTGCAATGACCTAGACTTGATTTTCTACCATTCCATGCTTCATAAGGAGTCACACCTTGAAGAGATTTGGACAGAAGTCTGTTCACAAGATATAAAGCTGTTGAGATTGCTTTTGCCCATAAATAGTTTGGCAACTTCTTTTCTTCAAACATTGTTCTAGTTGATCCAACTAGAGTCTTTTTTCTTCTCTTTGCAATTCCATTCAATTAAGGAGAATAACTAGTAGTCACTTCCCTTTTGATGCCTTTATTGTAGGACTCATCAAACTCTTTGGAGAATTATTCTCCCCCTCCATCAGATCTGAGTTTCTTCAATGATCTACTTGTATGATTCTCCACATGTGCTAGGTACTTCTTGAAGCATTCAAACACTTCGTCCTTATTCTTGATAAAGTATAGAATGGTCCATCTACTATGATCATCAACAAAGGAAACATAATACATTGATCCTGCCAATGAACTTTCTTGAATTGTTCCCCATACATCAATGTGTACTAAGTCCAAATAATTTCTTTGGATGTAGCCTTTGTGGTTGAATGGTTGTCTTTATACCTCCCAACATCTGTTGATCATGTGTTGCTTTGATATTTTTTGCAACGATAGAAAACTTTGATCCCTGCATATATCCTTCAAGGTTCTTTCATTCACGTGATCAAGTCTCTTATGCCACACTTCAAGCTCACTTTGAAACCCAAAGTTGAATAGATTTATGTTCCTAGTTTCTCCTACTTCGAAACTAAAGAACCTAGCATGCTTCTCCCCTCTGGTTGTCTTCATGAAGCCTTGACATGGATCTTCCACAAAAACTCCATGTTGGTTGAACCTAAATTGCAAGCCTTTTTCAATTATTTGGCCTACACTTAGTAGATTTTTAGTGATATTGGGTACATAGAGAACCTTACTCAAAATGTTTATCCTACCATTGGAAGCTTTGACATTACCAATCTTCTCCACATTATGCTTAGTTTCATCCTCTATTTGTATGTCATGTCTATGTCTTGGGTTTTTCAAGTCAGATAAAAGAGCAATTTTGACTCCAACATGGTTTGAACATCTTGAATCTATGTAGAAAATATGATGATCTTCTTTACCTTCTTTGTGGCTCAAATTCATTAGAAAACTTACTATCATTACCTGAATCATTTCTTTGGAAATTTATGTGGCCTCTTCGGCTCCCCTACCTCGAAACTCTCCTCTACCTCCTACATGATTTTGTTCTTGACCTTGATCCTAGTTACGCTTTCCTGTTCCACCTCTGAAGCCTCTTCCTCGGGCTCTTCCTCTGCTAGAGTAGAATACCTAGTCATAACGAGTTTTTCCTTGGGGGTTTGATCCTTCACCAAGGTTCTTTTCTTCAATTATCGGCATGGATACAAGATCAACAAAATTTGGAATATTTTCCCTTATTTGAATAGAAGTTTTGAACTGCTTATATGCAATTTCTAAACCACGAAGGCACACTTCCACCTTATCATCATCATCATCTACTTTGACACCAATAGATGCAAGTGAATCACATATGCTTTTGATTTTTAGGGTGTAGTCACTTACCAACATGATCTTTTTCTCGAGTGTATGCAGCTCATTCTTGAGTTTCAATTTCTATGCCTTTGTATTAGTCTCATACAATGTGACCAAACTGTTCCAAGCTTCTTTCAAATTTTTGACATCTTGTATGTGCCCAATCATGCTATTTTTTATGTTAATAGACAACCAATACATTATCTTCCGTGATCCTTGATTACACTCTTCATATGCTCTTAACTGGTCCATTGTTCAATTCCTCTCTAGTGATTACGGAGCGTCTTCATTGTCTCCTTCGATGTACTAGACTTTTCCCATCAAGAAATTCTTCATTCTCAATCTCCAAGCATGAAAGTTATCCTTCACCAACTTCTCACTCATATGTTGACTCATTCCATCAACATTTACCATTTCTGTAGTAATTCACAATACTGCAAAAAAACTAGAAGCAGTACTTTCGCTTGAACTCTGTCACACTGACTTGATAATTCAATCTCAAAAAATCGTACTTTTTGTATCAGCACACAGATTCTCTTAAAGTTCTGGAACTCGAATATTTAAGAGATGCCAAACAGAAGGCAAGTTATAATTTTGCAAACTGACCTGGTTTTTTCATGGGGCCCATCTTGCGGGCTCGAAACAGAGGTCGAGATTGCTTCAAATTTGGAACCTGAGAAAAACAAGTGATCCTAAAAGGATAACTCTCAAAAATATTTTGTTACCTTCTACCTTCACGCCAAATTTCATGGCAATCTGAAATAGTTTGTGAAGTGCATGTTCTCCACGCCTTCTCATGTATTCTTCATTGTCTGCCTTCTCCACAAGCTCTCTACAACCACACTAGCTCTAATACCATTTCAAGAGAAAGGAGATAAGGAAGAGAGCTCTCACACACAAAGAGAGGAGCACACATAAATTGAGGAAAGGAAGAATAATCTTCTTCTTCTTCTTCTTCTTCTTCTTCTTCTTCTTCTTCTTCTTCTTCTTCTTCTTCTTCTTCTTCTTCTATTACATAAAGAGAATATACAAGAATGACCTAATACAACAATACAACCAATACAATATATAAAGAACAGTATATAAGGAAAATCCTAATGTTCGCAAATGAGCAAACTGGCAAGAAACGGATGTGCTATCACTCTCAGTAGATAAATCTAATAGAGCTCAATAAAGTATCATGACATATATCGGTGTAACTAGTGAACATGTCAGAAAAAAAGTGAAAAATGACACATGTCATCCTCAATCATCACATGTTGAGCTTGATATCTCAACACTCACCATGGTGTGAATCCGTTCCATGCCAATCTTCTTTTTCACTTTGGTATTTCAAAATCCATCCTTGTAATTGAAATCTGGCCTTGCTTCTGTGTGGACACCTTTCCTCGTTTGTAGTCAAACTTGAATCTCTTTAGTGATGAGAAACTTCTAGCACATGGAGACTTGCATTATCATTGGGTAGTTTTTTTTATATATAACAAGAAGAAAGTAGGTTAGTATATATGAAATATAGTTCATATGTACAATGGTACCCCATGTGCATGGCATTCATATTTGTGTCTACGCACAATCGTGTAGTGGGGCCCTATAATTTATGCATACTTTGGAAGTGAATGATTTGAATGGTGCAAAAAATAGGGTTGTGCGATGAGCACATGGTTTCCACATGTAGAAGCTTCTTGTTTGATCTATGTTACTTGAAGAAATCAAGGTAAGCTTTGTATGGAGGCATCTATTTGATCTTGAAATAACTCAAACATTGGTTGATCGAGTGATGGTAAATATGTTATCTTAACAGGGATCCATTTTCTGATGTTTATGCTTCTTATATGTTGATGTCTTCTTCATCTCTTGGTGATCATTTTGCTTGAGTATCCATCTTGACTTGCTCTTTGGTTTTGTTGGAGCCACTATTGTTTTTGGCTTCCATACCCACTTTGTCTTCATTGAACGTCTAGTGTTGTTAACTACTGAAGGTGAAGTATGGTGATCAGCTTTTGACTTCTTTGCTTTGCCCTGACCCTTGCTTTTCGTTTGCTTCTTTGATGAGATTGTCTTCTCTAGAGAGATGATAGGCTCTGTTGCTTAAAAGAATTTCTTTGGTATTCATATTTGTGATCTTTCTTGTTTAGCTACTACAAAGTTGAATGATGAGTTGGACGAGCCTTCCTTGCTTCATTTCTTGCTTGTGCTTGAGAAGTTGAGATGTCCTCTTGTTCTTCAGTGATTGTTATCTCTATGATGTCCATTGATCTCCTCTCTTTGTGGCTGAGTTTGGCCCTCACATTCACTCTTAATAGAAATCTCATCAAATGGATTTTCCACAATGGGCTCGGGGGAATGCAAGCAATGAGATGCATTCAAGCATTCAGGTACTGATTTAAAACTATGTGGATCAAAATATGACAAAATGCCAACTAAAGCAAAGTGCTTGTTTAATCAATCTCCACCTAAGATCAATTGCTCTTCCATGTGCTCTTTGTTAGTTATTAATTTCTTTCTAAAGAGATTATCCCTTCCACATTTAAGAGATTATTTTCTCCTAGACATGCTAGCTCTTTTCCATTCACACTGTCTACACAAACATCCATTTGGTAGATAGCTTTGTGAATAGACCATGCTAATTAAATACTTATCACACTTTTCGATGCACTTGAAACTACATGAACTATCGTTTTTATTGAATATTCTGGTCCTAGCATGGCATGTTGCCATGAGTTTTCCTCCATTTGCCCATCGTCTATGACTCATTGTAAAAAATTATAAAACACAGGCTAATGGGATTGGGTCAAAAAGCTCTTGCATAAATCGGTTATGTCGAAGGATCCTTTGTCTAACTTCTTCTTGAGCTTCTTCTCGTATACCCTTTCTTCTTCGGCCTTTCCATTCTTAGCAATTTGGAATTTTGTCAACATTTCATCGGTCAAGGACTTCAAATACCTCTTGGCATGGCATCCATTTATGTAATTAGGCAATATTTTACCCTCCAAAGTTGTTGATTGGACTGCATCTTTGTGGAGATTCGTTAATGACCAATGGTCCATGGACTCTTTTAAAGTTTTTTGGCATGTTGCTTTGGCGTATACACTAAAACAAAGTCACCTACATGTAAACCTTTATCTTTAATGTGTGCATCATACTAAGCTTTCTACCTGCATTTCACAGCATAAATGCACATCACGGATCTAAGTCTCGTTTCTTTTAAGTGCTCCAACAACTCCACATAGTTGACAGCTCATGGTCTTTCCACTTTCCATTCATAAGTCTCTGCTACTCTCAATCTAGGAATGAGAAATTCTATTGGCGAAATAGCAATTTTTCCATACACCAAATTGGATGGTGTAGTCCCAAACACTATTTTGTAAGCAACCATGTAGGCCCAAACAGCATGATATAGTTGTTTGCCCCGATCAGAGAATTTATTATTCACTAGTTTTGTAAACATGATACAATCCATCTTGTCTCTATTACCTCTCTGTCTCAATATTGATTGTAGGACCTAAAAAAACCAACAAAAGGTGGAAAATTTCACAAAATCGGTACTAGGAAGGGAATCCCCCCTACTAAAAAGCTTACTAATAATCTTAATTAGAGGAATCAAAGATGGTAGCAATGCCAAGTTTCAAGCTTTCCAATCAGTTTGTCCAAATAGATAATAGAAAAAACACGGTTTGCATACCAGACCTGAGGGGTTTGCTTCAGCCGAACTTCCTCTTTAAAAAAAATGGTAACCATATGAAACTTTGGATCTAAGAATTAAGGCACACTAGTTCACATGGACAAGCCAACGATTTAAGTGAGGAAATATAGTTCTTTTGTTCATTGTCTGCATTTCTATTGAGATTACAAAGATTGGCAATTTTCTATCGAGTTTCTCAAAACAGTAATTTTCCTTGTTACTACTTTTTCTATTTAGTTACTCAAATCGATACATTTTACTTTCTCAAAACTACATATATTCCTGGTTACTGGTTCATCCAGACAATGGAAAAGGTATAAATGGAACTTGCTCAATCTTTGTTGTGTTCAGCCACGTGCTACCAGAATCTAAAAACTTGGGAGAAGCAAACTGCAGTATGGTTTCATCACTCATCTGCTTAGCCCATGCAACTCGTTTGGAGGTGTTGCTCCCTGGTCCATAGCACCTAAAACCCAAAATCAACTTCAAAAAACACCCACAGTTACACTTCAATAAATCAGCTCAAATTTTAAACCTGGATATAGAGTTTTCTAGCATGCAGGTGGGTTTGCTTATTCATTTCACAGTACATCAGTTATAGAACCAGCAGTACAACTATTAGCAAACTTTGTTGATAACTAGAAGTTGGAACTAGGATATAAATTCCTGGCATACAATACGGTTTGAGTGCCCACTTTTCAGTATATTAGTTATAGAGCCAGCAACACAACCATTAGCAAATTCTATTAACAAGTAAAAGCTTTTCTAGCCCTGCCTGAAGCAATTCTCCATAACTAAGCTTAATTGACTACTAGAAACATTTAACCCTTTTCAGGAGGGAAAGAGAATATTTGTCAGATGGCACAGCCCCATGTGATGTATTGAGAATATCAGCAGTATGGACATGTACATACAGCACTACTTTCAGTTATTATTTGCATAGTATGATACGAGCAAACTTGTACTCAAAAAATTCTGCAGTCTTGTCATTTTCTTTTTTATCCCAATTGTGCTATCCCTCAGGCTTGATACATGCACCCATATATGTGTAGGCAAAAATGACTCTACCATATGGTCCCCATGGACATCCAAGGTACATGTAAGGGTGCCTGATTCAGTGCCTGTAATTGTACACTTGTATAAAGAGGAGGTTATAACCTATAGCCAATCTCACAAAAAAAAAAAAGGGGGGGGGAGTCATCCACAAGAATGCCTAGAAGAGTTTTTCTCACACATCTGTGACATTAAGATGCTCCAGCCAAGCTCATTTTAGATAACTAGTATGAGTTAAACATCATTGAAATTATTCTTTTTAAAATATGAAAAGATCTTATCAAGCACCTGTAAATGATGAAGATTACCTCGAAAACATGCCTCCAGTTGACTCACTAGGTTCAGTGCGCTTCTGAGCAGTTATAAACCCACCTCCCTTGCATTGCATGTGGCTATGCTCTAGTAATGCAGTCCCATTGCCAAATATGAAGTCCACGCTGCCTTCAATGTAGCAATTGCAAATATAAACCAAGCTCATTTTAGATGACTAGTAAGAGTTAAACATCATTGAAATTATTCTTTTTAGATATGAAACGATCTTATCAAGCACCTGTAAATGATGAAGATCACCTCAAAAACATGTCTCCAGTTGATTCACTAGGTTCCGTGCACTTCTGAGCAGTTATAAACTCACCTCCCTTGCATTGCATGTGGCTATGCTCTAGTTATGCAGTCGCACTGCCAAATATGAAGTCCACGCTGCCTTCAATGTAGCAATTGCGAATATAAACCCTTCAATGCAAGTAGGCAGTATCCTGTAAGTTGTAATCGAGTATGGCCTCTACCAACAATCAAATCTATTTAGTGTAATCTGTACATTCAGATAGCCACTGCATGCCAACAACTGATGAATGTTAAAGTTGAACCACACTTAACATGCAGTGAAACCAGGATTGTGCCAGTTAAATGTAACCAAATTCTGATAGCGAATCATTCAATCTTATGGAGGCAGTCTTCGCCTCATGCGTGCTCTTGAGAGAAAGCAGCCCCATCTACTTGGAGGGTGTAGCCTTGTCTTCTTGAAGGCTCCTTGAAGAGGTATTTTCATCATCTATGCTTGCGGAGGGTTTTATCACCTACTTGAAGAGACTACAGCCTTCGTCAATGCTTGCAGTGCTTCTTGAGGTGACTAAGTCAATCTTACAGCTCGTGTTCAGCTATACATCAGCTATATCAACCTTAAACAGCAGCTATACCTCAGCCTCTTCCCTACCTTGGAAGGGTTTGAGTAGCATGAATAGTGAGTTGTAAATTTGTATTCTGCTACTCTTGTCATTTTGGAGACATTTGTATAAATTTTTAATTCATTACTTGTGTATATGTTCTCTTGGTGTGTATTTGAGTTTCTCTTGTACCTATCTTACTTCTTGGGCTAACAATTTGGCATCAAAGCAACTACAACTGGTTCTTGAGTAGGTTGAGCTGGTTCATATTGCAAAATCTTGTGTAGGTATTTGATTTTGGATTGAAGTCAGTCCACACATTGAGCAAACAGAGCTTGCTCAAAGAGAACATATGAGATCAAATATTTTGCACCTAGATCTATTTTCTCTTCTCTACCTCCTACCACTTTTTTTGGGCCATCATCAGGTCGGTCAAATGTTAGTCAACTTCCCGTCAACTCTGTCCAGCAGAGTCAATCCTGTATAAAAGAAGGTAATTTTGTTCAAGCAAGAGGTACAATTTCTGAAATTTCTGCATATCGACTAAAAGTTTCAGATTTTAGAGCTATTTCTCTCTCTCGTTTTGCCCCTCCATCATTCGCTTTATTTGCTTTGTGCAAGGTTGGAGTGCTCATATAGAGTTTCTTGTTGACATGCTTTGTGCACACAAATTCTCTACTCGTGAGAGCATTTTTTGTCTAATATCTTTCCTTGATTTCAATGGCAGATTGTGACCAATCCAATGTCCTCAGTGTCTAATGTTAGTTTTGTTGGAAAACAAAAAATTCCAGCAACCCTAATTTTGGTACTGAGTCAAAATTTGGTCAACGATGGTCAAAAATCTTTATTGGCTCACTGGAAAGTACTCCTTGTATATAACCAAAAAATCATACCCTGATTTCTACATTTCACATGCTTTTCATGCAAAAACTTGTTTTTCAATAGATTTCTTGCAGCTTTTGATGCTCTTCATGCTGATTTTCGTGGGCACTTCAAATCTTATATAAAGAGGACCTAGGGAGCATCACAAATCATCAATTCTTGAAGCACTCAAGGCATACGCTCTAGGTTTAAAAGCTAAGAGGAGTTTTGGAAGTGTTTATGCAGATTTTGAGGAGTTTTTGGCAGCTTCCCTTTGTTTTTCTTCACACTACCAAGTGTGCATGCTGATTTTGGAGAGATGTAGCAGCCAATTTAGGCTTTCTTCATGTGCTACTGCTGTAAAATAGGTTTTTACCTACCACTTCATCGTGAAAAGTGACCATTGCTGCTGCTCTACATCAAAAAAGACTTAATTTCAGAATTAGGATTTGCTGTAATGATTGTTTTGAACAGTTTATTTCCTTCTGTTTGCACATATTCACTCACATAATACCTCTTAGAGACTCTCACACTATTTTTTGTACCTAGAACCTTTAGATTCAGCCTATATTCAGGTTTTGTATCATACGCACATTGTATATTGACATTTTGCATTTATTAGTGTGTAGTTGCATTAAGTTGCTGCACTTTTATAATTGTCTTCTCATCTCTCTATATTGTCATTTATCTCTCTTGATCAAGTCAAGGTGTGTTAGTGCTAAGGTCAGGTGTTGGAAAGATCTTGAATTAATCTGTGAATTATTCTTTGCGCCTTCGAACATTTGGTATCAGAGCATAGTTCACATACACTTTTCTACTCAAGATGAGTGGTTATAGAGATAGATTGGAACAAGAAACAAAACTTGACAGAATGTCTAACTATCCAATGTGGAGTTTTATGATGATGAATTTGCTAGTTTCCAAGGACTTGAGGAATATTGTCAATGGCAAGTACCCCAAACCAAGATAAACAGAGGACGATGTTGCTTGGTCATCTAAGAAGGTTTCTTCTTCACCTAAGGAGGTTGCTTCTTCATCTAAGAAGGCTGCTACTCCAATTCCTATTCAGCATCATCATCATCATCATCCACACACAGAGAGAAGCATATGAAGATTCAACCTACACAAGAGCAATCGAGATGGGGTTCTAGAGATACACAAGCAGGTCCCTAGCTTGGGGGACATCCTAAGGTCCCTAAGGAGTAATGAGAATGAGCGTGCATGATGGCCACACATCCACACTAGAGCATTCCAGATCATTTATTATCTTGGTTGCAAGAGGATACAAAGGATAGGAGGTGAGTTGCACATACAATCATCTTAGTCTTCTTTTGAGTGACTTCATGGAGAGATTTTAGCAAGTAAATAAAGACAAACTTCACATTTGGTATCATGAGATGAGGTTTTTAAGAGATCTGGTAGAAGCTTTCATGTGCATTTTTTTGGGATTCCACCACCTATTCTGCCTCATCTTTTTCATTAGAGAGCGAAGCCATTGACAGGGAGGTTGTAGGACTTCTCTTCATCATCGACAAGGAGGTTGCAGGGAGGTTGCAGCAGTTCTCTTCATCAAAAAAGAGAAGTATATAAGCTCCTCACAGAGTCATGCACGAACGGCATTGGAGAAGACCAAAAAGGCATCCACAAGCAGCATGAAGGACAACATGCCCATGTGCTTGATGGTGTGAACAACCAAAAAGGAAGCTCCCATTCATCTCCTCCTTTGAGTTGTGGAATGAAGTAATCCCAAGTTCATTATATACCCGAATTTGGCATTGATGCACGCATACATGGGATAATTGATTCTCATCCGAGCACCCCTTTAGGTTTGCACCTTCATAGAGCATCCAAGGGAACCACTCTAAACTCTTGCGACTTTTCATACACCCCGCTCTAGAGAGCTTGTCTACGTCACCCCCTTCCACTAAAATGAGCATAGCTTCCACATTTGGAATCCAAATTGAGTGATTCAAAAGGTTGTGGATTCCTTGCTTCAAGATCTATCAAGAAATACGTGCAAGTAATCATTCCATCTCTACAAGTCTACTGTATAGGTCTTTTAACTTGACTGTTCGTGCATTAGGAGCTTCCTACAAGGCAATTAGAGGTATAAGAACAATATCATTTTCAGCCTCTACACCACCTCTGCAAGTGAATTTGCTCATTATAAGATAAGGTTTCTTGTGAGAATTTGCATTATAATTCTCTTTCATGCATCATTTACCATTTGGAATAAACATTTAGCTTCCATACATGCATGAATGCTTGTATAAATGTTTATGAACCTCTGCACTTTTTTTTAATGCAAAGTAGGATGGTCACATGCTTTACTGCACGAACTGTGAAGAGAAAGCCAGAGTGTGTAGCGCTCTTATGTAAAATTTGAGATTCGTGCTACAAGCATGCAGGTTTTAAAAAGGAACTGTAGTGCCGTATGGTCTTTTGTTGTTAATCGTGTGTTCGCAAGCATACTTATGGTTCAAGTGTGTGTAGAACACTTCGGCTTTTTTGTTTAGATTATCACTTTGCTAATAAAATGCTACTAAAATTTACAAAATTTGTAAGCATGATTGTTTGATGCACAAGTAGATACTAGAGACCATACTAATGCATGTTTTCTTGTTTCTTGTTCCTTTTTGCAAAAGCTAGTGACTTGTTTGTCTTTGGATTGAGAGAAATAATTCGACCCTCAGTTAGAAAGAAGAGATGACACTCTTTGCCTAAGACCATACTAAGATGAGTCAACCCTCTTCCTCGAGTGCTCATGTTTTAACTAGTGCACAGCCTCAAAAGGAGGCTAGGTATGTGCACATGATCAAAACAATCACTTGAGCTAAAGGAAAGTGTCCGCTCTTGATGAGAGGGCTTACGATAAGTTTATTCTCACCCCTCAACAGAAAGAGAGGGCAATGAAAGAAGGTTTATGCTATGGATTCTTAGAGAAGCATGGGTTTAAAGACTATCCTAAAAAGAAAACGATAAAATCTTCCATGGACATAAACCCTACAGATATCATCTCCTTTAGTGACATGATGATCACTAAGAAGATACTCAATGTTCGAAATGTTGTGCTTTCACTAGTGGCATGGAAGAATTACCAATTTCTTGACATAGAGCTCATTGTTATAAGGAGGCATGGCGAGACAACTTATTAAGGTCCTCTTTGACATTGGCTCCACACATAATGTTATGAGTTCGCGTCTCATCAAATGGTTATATCTAAGCACTCTGCAATGAGAGTACAACTACATAGTGGAGTTAATCAACAAGGACACTGAGACATGGGGCCGATAAGTGGTTGGTCTACCTATTTAGATCCAATCCTACGAGGACAGATTGGATTTTGAGACTGCACAACTGGCACGCTTTGACATAGTTTTAAGTAAGGAGTGGCATGCTAAGAAATGACCACTTATAGATCTTGGTTCTCATGTGTATCAGCTGAGCATGAGGAGGCGACTATTGATCCATGGAGAGCCATATCTCCAAGAGACTCGATAGGTGACCTTGACCAAGCTCCTCAAAATTGAATTGTAAGTATATTTATCTTTTGTATTTTGTGTATTCATCGTATGTAATGGATTTTCACAATCGAGGAAGTTCCAATTGGAATGCTTAAGCACTTTCAAAGAAGGTGAGAGCAGAATTCCAAGAATTATTTCTAAGTGAATTACATTCGGGTTTACCTCCTTGCAAGAATATTGAGTACAAGATCGGATTGAATATTGAGTATGGGATCGATTTGGTGCCAAGAGCGAGTCCAACCATTTGTTCTCCATTCCACATGAACCTACAAGAGGAGAACAAAAGTTCATAAGGTCGACGACGTGTACTTGGAGAAAGGGTTCATTAGACCAAGCTATTCGCCCTTTCTAGCACCAGTTCTTCTTGTAAAGAAAAAGGATGGGTCTAATGAGATGTGCATTGACTATTGAGCACTCAATAAGATCACTATCAAGCATAGATACCCCATTCCCATAATAAATGATCTTCTTGATACTCTAGGTGGAACAATCGTATATAGTAAACTAGATTTAAAGCATGGCTACCTCCAAATTAGAATTAGAGAGCAAAATGTACATAAGACAACTTTCAAGACTTGTTTTGCTCATTATGAGTATTTAGTTATGCCATTTGGTCTGACCTGGCTAATGCACCTACTACTTTTATGATGCTAAGGAATGACATTTTACCTCCTTTCATTCGCAAGTTTGTGGTAGATTTTGTGGATGATTTGTTAGTGTATATTGAAAGAGGCTACAAAGAGCTACGTGGTGGTATGCTCGAGCTTCTACCTGAGGAGAGAGAAAGTAGAGAGAAAAGCCTACACAAAAATTTAGAGAAGAAGATGGAGAAACTGAAATTGAAGAAGTCTCATTCAAGTTATGAAAGTTTTGGGACCAAGTCTTATTGATAAGTGAGTGAAAAGTCATCTCAGCATGTTCATACATGCCCGATGACCAAAAGTCATAAAAATTATGTAAATGCCTATAACTCCTCGATTTGGGGTCCAAAAAATATAACAAAAAATATTTCTAGAAAGTTGTCGAAGAGAGCTATCATCTAGAAGGGTCAACTATACAAAAGGAGAGTCCTTGTGTCCTTTATCCAAAACAACCTTCCACTTAAAGGACCAAGAGGCTCCTTTAAGCTAAGTAACTCCCATCTGCATTATATATAGCTGATGTTGTGCCTTGGGTAAACACTTAGTGAGAGCATCTCTCGGATTTTGTGAAGTATTGACTTTGATCAAAGTGATCAAGCCATACTCTAACACCTCTATGATGAAGTGGTATCTCACATCGATATGCTTTGTGCGAGCATGGAACATGGCATTCTTTGTCATACATAGGGCACTCTAGCTATCGCATCCAAGTACAGGTCCGTTTTCAAGCATCCCAAGCTCACTGCACAATCAACCTAAACCAAATGGCTTCCTTGGAAGCCTCTACGGTTGAAATATATTCAGCCTCTAAAGTAGATAGTGCAACTATCGTCTAAAGTCTAGAGCACCACTTGTGGACTTGTGAGTGTCCACATTACCTACCCTATTTGAATCACAGAATCCTTTCAACCCAATGGACTCTTTCCATAACATAGGCATTTACCTTTGGTCCCTTCCAAACATAGTACAAAGAGAGTTTTAAAAACGAGTATTAAAAACGGGTTTTAAAACGTTTAGTATGTAGGGTACTAAAGAAATGGAAATAAAAAACGAGTATTATATTTCTTCGCAACATTTGTACATATTATTTTTTAGATAATCCATGAATATGCATATCTAGCATTTCTTTACATAACTAGTGCTAAAAACACACAAAAAACTTGATATCCATACTACTATCCTATAGGAGACATTAGGTGCCATGATCTACGAGTGACGGCATGCAAGCTTGCAAGCATGGATCATGGTTGCAATGCTCTTTGGTAATGGAGACATATACATATTACCCGCCCCTAACTCAATTGGAATTAAGTAATCAACTCTTGCATGGTTTTTTGAGGTATAGAAGGGCATTTCTCAATGCCTCTATCTCTCCACCCAAGGAGATGAGCTTTCATGTAAGATGATGAACCACCGTACACTCATGCAATAATTGCATTGCCAAAAGGTGGATCTATTTTAATTTTTCACATGGTTATAAATGACATCAAGAGCTCCACCCAAGATAAAAGCTAATGGAAGGTTGAAGCTAATGGATGGTGAAAAGAAACATATGGTTTTCTATCTAGTATCTCTCTCTATGTGTGTGAAGAAAATCTTAACTTCACAAAGGGCTGAAGTTTGAAGGCTTAAAAGAGAATACTTAAAGGCCAAGGCTGAACCAAAAATGCTCAAAGGAATGCTTAAGGAAAGCAAGCAAGAGTGCTAAAGGGGTGCAAACACTAAAACATTGCTCATACGTTGAAAATTGGAAAAAAATCATCCATAAAAACCCCTCACATGATAAAAAAACGTTCACACATGTCAAAAAAAACGCATTAGTACGTTTCGGACGTTATTAGAGTACTAAACGTTTTTTATTTTTCATAAAAAAAAGAGTTTTATTGTACTATGCTTCCAAATATCTCAAGATAGATTTGGCTTTCTCCCAATGAGCTTTGTCAAGATTAACCATAAACCTACTAACAACTCCCATTGCATGAGCAATGTCTGGCTGAGTGGAAACTATGGCATACATAAGTGAACCACAAGCCGATGCATATGGAACACTCTTCATGTATTTAGCTGCATCATCATCTTTGAGACAGTCATTCTTGGAAAGCTTTATATGTGGCTGCAATGGCACTCCAAGAGGCTTAACATCAGCCACATTCCATATGTTCAATACCTTTTCGATGTACTTTTCTTGGGATAATGCAAAGTATGCTGCTGGCTATCCCTTTTCATTCGCATACCAAGTATATGCTCAACTTCCCCGAGGTTTTTCATTGAGAATGCAGAGATCATCTGCTGTTCCAGAGCATTTAAGTGCTCTTTTTCTTCCCAACCAGCAACATATCATCTACATACAGCACAAGAATAATTGGGCTGCCATCTTCATCCTTTTTTGTGTACAAACAGCAGTCTGCATGGCTTCTTTTGAGCCCATGTTTGAGCATAAATGCATCAAACTTCTTATATCATTGGCTGGGAGCTTGTTTCAGCCCATATAAACTCCTTTTTAGCTTGCATACCAAATGCTTTTTTCCAAGAATGGCATATCCTTTTAGCTGTTTCATGTACAGATCTTCATCTAAATTTCCCTGCAAAAAGGCTGGTTTAACATCCACTAGGAATCATTCCAAATTCAAGGAAGCTTTGAGAGCAAACAACACACATATTGTGGTCATTTTAACCACAGGAGAGAACACTTCTTGGAAATCAATGCCCTCTTTTTTGGAAATATCCTTTAGCAACCAGCCTTGCCCTATACTTGGGTTTGCTATCCACAGTGCTGATTTTGTATACCCACTTGTTCGGAATTGTTGGAGTTTGATGTCTACGGAAGCACACGAACAGCGCAAGGAAGAAGAAGAAGCTTGGAGCACAACACATAATACTGAATGTATTACCACTAGAATGTACAAAGATAAGTAACCCATTAGGGCAATAGGCGTATATACAAGCCGGGGGAGAGAAACCTCCTAAAGAGGGAAAAAACTGCCCCGACAATCCTAGAGTGTTCACACACATCACTACCTAAATATATCAACAAATCCTCATGGGGAGTGATGTGGTGAACAAGGAGCTTGCTCTCATGTATAAGGAAGTGCCAAGCTATCTGAAATCAATCCACAAAAGAAGTAAGCCCAAAGCTTTGCGGAAAGCTTCAAACTTCTCCCTAGGCAGAGCCTTCGTGAAAAGGTCTGCAATGTTCTCCTGTGTGGGCACATGCCAAGCTTATCTCTCCAACAAAGAACCTCTCCTTGACATAATGATAATGCACCTCAATATGCTTAGTGCGAGCATGGAACACAGGGTTCCTCACAACTACCAATGCACTCTGGCTGTCAGTGAAGATGGTGGTGGCAAAAGACTGACCAACACCCAAATCAGCCATAAGGCGTATGAGCCACACACACTCAACAATCCTCGTGAAAGCTTCCCTATACTCAGCTTCACAACTGGAAGTAGCGGCCACAATAGGCTCCTTCTTTCTCAACCAAGATATACATGAGCTACCAAGCATGAAGCAAAAGCCACTAGAGGACACACGAGCGTCATAGCAACCAGCCCAATCAGAGTCAAAAAAAAGCATTAAATATGGCGGTAGTGATCCCCCCTTAGGATGAAACAATCGAGGTATCCGGGTACCACTCAAGTAGCGAAAGATGCGCTTAACCGCTTGCCAATGCTTGACACCTGTGCAATGCATAAACCTGCTCATCTATGAGACAGCAAACTGAATATCTGGTCGAGTAATGCATAAATAAATCAACATCCAACAGCTTGTTGATAGAGAACATCATCAAATGCATCTCCAGCATCATGAAGACTCAATCGTAAACCTCTCTCCATAGGAGTGGCAATAGGTTTGTAGTAACACTGCAATAATGTGTCAATATATCTCGTTTGACACAAAGCTATTCCGCCATCAACTTGCATAAATTGAATCCCCAAATAATGATGCAAATGCCCCAAATCAGACATCTCAAATGAGGCATGCAAATCAGCCTTGAAATCAGCAATATGCTTCTCATGAGGACCAGCGAGCAGCATGTCATCAATATACACAACAATGATCAGAAGCACATCATTTGCACGCTTAACATATAAGGTGCTCTCAATTGGACTTTTCTCAAAACCATGTGCAATCAAATAGGCATGTATCTTTTCATACCAAACACGTGGTGCTTGCTTTAACCGTATAATGCTTTCTTTAACCTACACACCTGGTTTTCATGCCCTTTCTGCACAAAGCCACAGGGCTGAAAAACATTCACTTCTTCATGCAAGTCACCATTCAAAAATGCAATTTTAATGTCCAACCGATGTACATTCCAACCATGATGAGCTTCATGTGCATAGATGATACAAATAGTAGTCATTCGGCATGTAGGAGCAAAGGTTCCATCAAAATCAATGCCTCTTTCTTGTGCATAACCCTTTGCAACAAGCCTAGCCTTATACGTGTCAACTGTTCCATTAGGCTTACGCTTCAGCTTGTATACCCACTTAGTATCAATGGCCTTCTTGCTAGGAGGCAAGTCACATAAAGACCCAAGTGCATAGATGATACAAACAGTAGTCATTCAGCATGTAGGAGCAAAGGTTCCATCAAAATCAATGCCTCTTTCCTGTGCATAACCCTTTACAACAAGCCTAGCCTTATATGTGTCAACTGTTCCATTAGACTTACGCTTGAGCTTGTATACCCACTTAGTGTCAATGGCCTTCTTGCTAAGAGGTAAGTCACATAAAGACCCAAGTACCATTTTTCATGATAGCATCCATAGTTACCGGAAACGCCGTTTCCGGAGGTTAGAAACGGCACGGGCGTTTTGACGATCCGTTTCCTCCCGGAAACGCGTTTCTGGTCAACCTTTTTTTTTGCCCTTCTTTTGTCGATTTTTGACCCACCTGACCCATCGCGAACCAACTTCGCTCCTCCGACTTGCCTACAGTCCTAGTCCCAACTCTCAGAGTCTCAAGCTTCAAGCCAAAAGACCCATCGCTCAAGCTTCAAGCCAACATTGAACAGCCCCATCGCTCAAGCTTCAAGCCCTCGGAGTCTCAGCCCGCTGCCCGATACACACAGATTCCAGTCTCCAGAAGCGTGTAAGTATACTGTATATACTATAAATACATGTGTACAGTGTATGTGCCCACTGCCATGGCCCATGTGTGCATGTGTGTCATATGTTTATGTATAATGTGACATGTGTGCAATGTGCATGTGTGCAATGTGCATTGCAATTTGCATGTGTCACGTGTGTAATTACTAATTACACTTTTCTAATATGAATAATGAAATGTGTGTGTAGTATGTCAGACATGTGTCACATATGCATGTGTGTGTCATAGACTCATATCAATATGTTTATGTATAATGTGACATGTGTGCAATGTGCATATGTGCAATAATCAATGTGAATGCATACAATGTGCATGTGTGTGTGCATTGCAATTTGCATGTGTGTAATTAATAATTACTAATATGAAATGTGTATCGTATCATGTATGTGATATGTGTCATGTGTGCATGTGTGTGTCGTATGTTTATGTCTAATGTGACATGTGTGCAATGTGCATATGTGTGTGCATTGCAATTTGCATGTGTGTAATTACTGATTCCTGAATTGAAGTTTTGTATTTCTGAATTTCAGATATTATAATCAGCATTGACCATGGCACCTGATCCATACTGGAGATATGTTCAAAAAATTGGATCATATTCAGGAGGAGGCGGTTCTAGAAGATGGAAGTGTTCTTTTTGTGGATATGAGAAGACCGGATCAGTCACGAGGGTGAAAGACCACCTTGCAAAAGTGGTATGCAAAGACATTGCACCTTGCATGGCTGTCCCGGATGATGTCTTTGCTGCTCTCCAAGGATGGAGAAAGATGAGACTAGGAATCCATGAGTCTATTGATCGTGATGAGTCCCAAGAAGTAGGGGACTCTATGCCATCAACAATGTCTTGTAGCTCTAATGTTTCTATGACAAAAAGACAGCGTAGTGAAGAGGGAACTAGTGAAGGACCAAGTGCCATACGGACTCCTTTGCCAAAGAGTCCAAATGTATGTAAGAAAGGATCACTTGGGGCAGCTAGCTTAAAAGCTAGTATGCAAAAAGTGCATATAAAAGAGGCAACAAAGGAAATGAGGCGATTATTCATACGATGTGCCATTCCTTTTAATGTTGCAAGGACCGCACAATGGAAGAGATTTATCAAAGCCACATCCCGCATTGGCTATGAGTGGGAGGGTCCATCGGGGGAAACCCTTCGCACTACAGAATTGAAAAGAGAAAAAGCATGCATTATGGGACAGCTTGATTACTTGCAAGATGCATGGAAAAAATATGGATGAAGCATTTTATGTGATGGATGGTCAGACATCCGAAAAAGAAGCGTATATAATGTTCTTATCTCTTCATGCATGGGAACAATGTTTTGGAGAGCTATTGATGCTTCTGCTGCTGGTCTCACTGTCACAGGTAATATTTAATTATAAATTCCATACTTTCATTCTTTTATGTATCTTGTATCATGATTCATGTGACATGTCACATGTATGAATCATGATGTGGTAACTTCATACTTTGGTATTTTACAGGTGCATTTTTATACACTCACATAAAAAAGGTGATTGAGGAGATTGGACCAGAAAATGTGGTCCAAGTGATTACAAATAATGGGAGTAATTGTGTCTCTATGGGGAACATTTTGCAGGACGAGTACAAAAAAATCGTTTGGACCCCATGTGCATCACACTATCTAGATCTTCTCATGGAAGATATAGGCAAAATTGAGTGGGTATGTATCATCTTCAAACGGGCAAAGAGTATTGTGAAGATGGTTACCAAAAGACCAAAGCTTCTTTCTATGTATCGTGCTAATAGCACTTTGGAGATTTTGAAGCCATCCGCAACACGATTTGCATATATGTTCATTGTCTTGGAGCGTCTTATTCGTGTACGTCCCAATTTGATACGTACCATCAGTTCTGAGGAGTGGTTAAGATGGGATAAAAGCACCACACCAAAGTTCATGGATTTTAGAAGAAACATTTTAGATGAAGATTGGTGGCTTAGTGCAGAAGCTTTGGTAAAGACATTGCAACCAATCTACATAGTATTACGCATTACGGATATGCAAGGGAGTACTCTTGGACTCTTATATGAGTATATGGACAAAATAGGAGAGTCCTTGAGTAAGAACACATACTTGGCTCCTGAGAAGTAAGTTCTAACTTCTTAATTTGTAAATTTTAACTTGCTTAAAGCCTTTTATTTGAATTTGATCCATCATTCATGAATGGAGATTTATTTGATTTTTTTCTCTAATAAGGATTTCTTCTTCCATTATGAATTTTGCAGGATAGAGAGTATTCGAGATGTGTGGAATGCACGTTGGAATTGGTTCCATAAACCAATTCATGCAGTGGCACACATATTGCATCCTCTATGGCGTAGTCCTCATCAGCTTGGAAACGATGAGTTGGATAGTGGTTTTGAGGAATATGTTGAGCATTGGACAGGTATTATGAACCATAATTTATGAATGAATCATGATTCATGATTATTGAATTTTTATTCATGGATATTGAATCATGATAGATGGGGATATCGACATGCAAACTCGCATTGAGGATGAGATGCTGGTGTATAGGAACCATCGTGGCAAATTTGGAAAGGCCACTGCACTTTTACGCGAGTCTCAGTTGAGACCGGTTTCGTGGTGGGAAAAATATGGTGATAAAACACCTATTTTGGTAATGGTCTTGTTTCCTTAGTGACAACTATCAACTTACCATTTTAATATTTTCAAATTTCAATTCTTCATGAATCATATACTTACATTATGTTATCTTCTTTTTGTAAATTATGACAGAAACGACTAGCTCTCCGAGTTCTTTCACAAGATTGTGGTGTAGGACCTTGTGAAAGGAATTGGAGTACATGGTCCCTCTTTCATACAAAAAAGAGGAACAAACTCACTACACGACAGCTTGAGGATTTGGTGTTTTGCAATGCAAATTTGGCATTGTTGGAAAAAATATCCCATTCTCCTGATCCTATGGAGGTCAATGTTGATACAATCAACATTGATCAGACACTTAGTATACCAAACATTCCCACAAAGGAGAGGGATATTTATGCACTACTCTATGAGGAGTCATTCCAGTTTGTGCATGATACACGATCTCGCCGACGAGGAGATCCATCGTCATCAGCCTATGTGCAGCACTTACATGGATGACATTGATGGTTGATTATCATGTTGACAGTTGATGTTTCATTATGTTCTAACTTCTAATATCTGATCGTTGGAATTTGGTGTTTCTAGTAGACTTTAGAAATTAGTTTGAAGTTTCAAATTAGAAGTTTGACTAAAATTTGAAATTAAAAGGATCTATGAGCTTAAGTATTTAACTTTTTAATTCTTGGTTTGAAATTTAAAGCTTAAGCCTTGAATGTTCAATGGATTATGGGTATTGTAATTAGTAATTAGTAATTACTAATTTGTCAATGAACTGTAATACACACACAATGTGCACGCGGACACACCATGTCACACACATAAACACTATATATATATATATATATATATATATATATATATATATATATATATATATATATATATATATATATATATATATATATATATATATATATATATATATATATATATATCCGTTTCCCGTTTCCTACCGTTTTCAAATTTTTGGAAACTCCAAAACTCCGTTTCCACCTGGTCCGAACCGAACGTTTCCAACCGTGCTTGTAACTATGATAGCATCATATTTTGATTGCATAGCAACCATCCAATTTTCAGAATTTTGTACTTTATCAAACGAAACAGGCTCATTCTCATCATAGAGACTAGAGGAAGCCATAGCATAGCAATCTGATGCAAAAGAAGCACTATGAGAGCCTGAAGGAGTACGATATGATAGAGGTGCATCTAATTTGCTATCACGCAAAGTTTGCACCAGCCATTTTGACATAGTTTTTGCCTCTTCAATATGAGCTCTCTCATCAACAAGTGCATCACGTAAATCTGCATCAAAAATGGAATGATTTGCATCATCACATGAAACCTATAAAGGTTGAGAAGTTTCCTTATTAGGACCACCACTAAGTTGTCCACCTGTAAAAAGGGGTAACAAAGTATCATACATGTCTTTGGAGCTAACAGATGTCTCATATGAAAAAAATGGCCGAATAGAATCTTCCACAAAAACAACTTCACAGCTAACCAAAATGTGTTTAGTCTCTGGATGATACAAATGATAGCCTTTGCTTTCAGAACTATGCCCAACAAAAATAAATTTCACTGCTTTATCTTCCAATTTCTTGTGTTGTTGTTCAAGCATTAATGCATATGCCAGACAACCAAAAACACGCAGGTGAGCAACAGATGGCTTGTGACCATGCCAAGCCTCATATGGAGATGCTTCAGTGGGACACTTGTTAAGTACATATGCTGCACACATAGCAGCCTCAATTTCCTGTGTTGTTGTTCAGCCGCTAATGCATATGCCAGACAACCAAAAACATGCAGGTGAGCAACAGATGGCTTGCAACCATGTCAAGCCTCATATGGAGTGATAGACTTCAATGCTTCAGTGAGACACTTGTTAAGTACATATGCTACACACATTGCAGCCTTACGCCAGAAACTATGTGATAAAGCCTGACTCTTGACCATACACCTCGCCATCTCCATGAGTGACATGTTCTTCTGTTCAGCAACTCCATTCCGTTGAGGTGTATATGGCACTGTACACTAATGTTTTATCCCATGTTCAGCCAGAAATGCATTAAAGTCAGAAGACATATATTCCCCCCCTCGATCAGAACAGAGGGTGCCCATTTTACGTATGATAGATTTTCAGCTAAAACCAAAAACTGTTTGAAGCACATAAACACTTCGGACTTTGCTTTCAATGGATATACCCATGCATGCCTAGAAAAATCATCAATGAAAATCACAAAATAAAGATAGTTTCCAAAAGAGGGTGTCTCCAGAGGACCAAAGACATCACTGTGAACAAGCTTCAATTTCTTAGTAGCTCAAACTGAACCATCTTTTGGGAACGAGGAATGCTTCATTTTGCCCAAAATACAGCCTTCACAAACATGTTTACCAAGTGCCTCAAGTTTAGGCAAAGAGGACACTATTTCAGATTTCTGTAGGCGTAGCAAACTAGCAAAATTCAGATGATCAAAGCGTGCATGCCAAAGCTATCTGACATAGCCTAAGAATCATGTACTCCACATGTTGAATCATTCACAGATCTTTCATAGTCTATGAGCTTATACAGCCCACAACATAAAATGACAGAAGCAATAATGACGTCGCCATTTGACAACTCATGGACTGTACATCTGTCATCAACAAATTTCATAACCAAGCCAATCTTGGCTAAAGCTGAAACTGATAACACATTCTTCTTGATCCCCGGCACAAATAAAGCATCCGACAATGTAAACGAACTACCATCAGCAGTAGTCAGAATGATCTTACCAACTCCCATAAAAGGATAAGAGGAGTTTTTGGCACATGTGACAGCATTCCCTGCAGGGGTAGGCTCGAGTGAAGTGAAGAAACTGCACTGCGAGGCAATATGTTTGGTTTCCCCACTATTAAAGTACCAAAAATCTGAGTCTATTGCATACATGCACTCTTCACGAGAAGATGGGTCAAAACTACAAACAGTAGTAAACACCCATTCTTCATTCTACACTAGATTAGCAGCCTCTGTTTTCAGTGTAGAGGCCTCTGCAACAACCATTCAAGCCTCCTTTTTCTTTGCCTCTTTTGCAACCAGTTTTGGACAATTCTTTATGACATGATCATTTGCTTTACAGTACTTGCAAAACAGTTTCTGCTTTTCTGTTTTCTTGTCAATTGTGTCACCCTTCTTTGATTATGCAGAATTAGCAGATTTCTGCTTAATCGTAGAAGAGCCCCATTTACCTTTGCCTTTCTGACTAACAAGAAAAGCTTGATATGCAACACGCATAATGGACCTACGTTCCTTTGGCTCAATTATCACTGGCTCATTGTCATTGCCAGCCATATGTGGTGCATCTCGAAGCTGCCTTGCCTCATTGAATACAAAATCTCAACTATGTATTACCTTCTTGAGTTGAGGTAGCCATATCTTGTAGCCCATTTCACCTTATCTCCATAAACCATGAAGATGCCTTCCATGGACTTTACATCTAACTTGCTCCTGAAGTCGGGCCTTATATGCACAAAAGCATCACAACCAAAGATGCGTAGGTGGTCATATGAAGTTGGTTTGCCATACCAAACCTCTTTTGGAATGCTACCTTTTAAGGATGTGTGAGGAAGAGATTGATTGCAAACATGAACTGCGATTTTGACAACCTCTCACAAAAATCCATGAGAGAGATTAGTTGTGCATCTCACCCTCTCACACAAAGTCGTGCTCTACCTTTCAGCCACACCGTTAGAAGAGGGGTTATATGGGGCTGTTAGCTCCCTCTTGAAGCGAAGATTTTCACAAAATCTATTGCGTTCAGCACTTGTAAACTCACCTCCATTATCTATGTGTAAGCATTTCAGCTTTCTACCTATTTCGGGGTAGTCACAAATGCATGAAATTTCCTAAATGCAGCAAAGGCTTCATCCTTAGATTTTAAATAAACCCAAAGCTTCCTACAATAGATTTGGTGGGCATGCTACAAACATCAAAGTAAAGAGCAGCCCCCATAGATTTGGTGGGCATGCTACAAACATCAAAGTGAACAAGACTAAGCACATTAGACTTACAAGAAACACCAGAGTTGTAGAGGTTCTTTACTTGCTTACCATATTGACATTCATCTCAAAAGTCACGTCTTGTGCCTTTAGCATCAAACTTATCAAGATTACATAATTTGTCAAGGCCCTTTTGGCTCATGTGGCCAAGCCTTTTATGCCATAATTCCACGTGATAATTGATCTCAACCAAAGCAATAAACTTGCCAAGCAAGGCTTTCCCATGCAAGCAATAAAGTGTACCTTTCTTAGTGCCTTCAACAATCAGACGTGAGCTTTTCAATAGCTTCCAAGAGCCTTTTTCAAAGACAATGCTATATCCATGCATGTCCATCTTCCCAACCGATAATAGGCTCTCTCTGATGCCTGTACATAATGCACATTATGCAAAATCAGCTCCCTCGCATCACCCAAAGACAAGTGCATAGTGCCAATACCTTCAATGGAACTTGCATGATTGCTCCCAAGGTAAATATGGCCATGATTTCTTGCATGAAAAGTAGCAAAAAACTCCATAACAAGAGTCACATGAAATGATGCACCTAAATCCAAAATCCAAGTCTATGAAAGTGCATCATTCATAGTAAGCGGGGCATCAATAAGATCATCTTTAGCAATATCCATATCATGTGCATGGCATAGAGTGGAAACATCATCTACATATGCACATAGAATGTTCTCCATATCAGATAACTCCTCATTGACTACACTACAAGCCACATTGGCCTTCTCCTTTCTTTTGTCCTTAGAGTTATCTTGTGCCTCATTTTTAATGTCTTTCTTCTTTTTATCACCTATATTCTTCTCTCTCTAACTCTACTTTGTAGTATCTTCAATTTGGCTTCTTATGAACTTTTCTACGACATTGGTAGCAAGTCACATCACCTTTGCTTTTGCTTTTGTTTCTTTGTGCACTTCCACCTTTCTTCATTGTTCTACCTCTAACCATATTTGTTGAAACACTTCCCTCTCCGCTTGCTTTCCTTCTAATCTCTTCATTGAGAATAAAACCCCTCACACCATCAAAGGTCAAGTTTGGGCTATTAGACATTGGAACAACTAATGTTTCCCATGATTCAAGCAATGTCACAAGCAAGAAAATAGCTTCCAGCTTTTCTTCAAAAATTGGTAGACTTGAATCCTATAGTTGGGAGAGAGTACCTATAAATAATGATAAGTGTTCTGCTACACTTTTTGACTCATCTAACTACATGCTAACAAGTTTTCTCATCCAATGTACTTGATTTACAAGAGTGGTGTTCTCATAAGTAGGCTTGAGCTTCTCCCACACCTCAAAGCAATAATTAAAACCTTTATATCCACAAGGATTTTATTATAGACAACCATTTTAATGTATTTAATGGTTTTCTTATTCAAAGTGATTCATGCATCATCTACCATGCTCTCTGGCTTCCCTTGCAAAAGGGAACCTTCACAATCCTTGAGAAAATACCCTACATATGCTCTTTCCACATCAAAGCATGTACCCTCAAATCTCTTATATCTCAAAGAGGATATTCATGTCCGAGAAAGAGGAAGCATCCTTGCACTCTAAAGTCTGAAAGTAAAAATGTCTGAAATTTATTTCAAACCTTAATAATTTCTGAAATTTTGGGAAAAATAACACCAAAATCCAAAAATTCCTCAACAAAGAGTTGCATAATGACTTATAACAAGCTTGTATGTGAAGTTTGATCAAAAATGACCCAAAAACACAAGAATTTTTTGCCAAAAAATCTCAGAAATTAATTTGGACCAAATCACAGCAATTTCTTGTCTTTTTACCACATTAAGCATGTGTATCACAAATAGAAAGCCAATAGGGACTATTTTGAGCAAAACTCCTGATTTGTAAGAGCAAAAGGACTCATAATTTGCTCAAAATAGAGCCAAAAGACATCTTGTAATTGAAATTCCAGCAAATGTGCTTTTTCACAAACTTAATACATAATCTTCCACTTGAATGAGAGCAAATCTCTCCAATAAATGATCTCCAAATGAAAATCCAACAAAGCAGGTATCGAAAAGGCACAATATAACAGCATTTTTATTACGAAAAATGAAGGTTTCTTGAGATGAAATTCATATAAGAAACTACTTTGACCTTGACATGGGCTGAAGTTGAAAGGCATTTGAAGCAACTTTGTCACGATGGAAAATCTCAAAGCTCTGATACCAATTGAAAGAGGCCATAGAGAGTTACGTGGTTGTGCACTCGGTTGCTCCAAACAGCAAGGGAGTGGACTACTACATGAGAAGAGAGGAAGTAGAGAGAGACCTGCACAAAAATTTGAAGAAGAAGATGGAGAAGTTGAAGTTGAAGGAATCCCATTCAAGTTATGAGAGTTTTGGAAACAAGTCTTATTGATAAGTGACTTTTAGGTCATTTGGGCATGTTCATTAGGGGCAATTTTAAACCAAGACGGAAAGCCTAGAGCATTTGAAAGTAAGAAGTTAAGTAATGCACAACACATGAACATGAATTGTATGCAGTGATGCATGCTCTTAAAGTCTGGAGACACTATCTTTATGGTGCAGACTTTTAAGATATACACAGGCATGCTTGTTGGGCTTAGCTCATGTAGGAGGTCCATATGGAAATCCTACATAGAAGAGGCAAAGAGAATATAATAGATGATGCTTATCTCGGATAATGTATCAAATGAGCTTACCGTTCTAGCAACCTCATTGCTTCAAGACATAAAGGAAGCATAGTTGGAAGATCCACACTTGTTACATATTATTTGAGCCATCGGTCATGAATCTGTTATAGGAGAGAGGGCAGTTCCATCTTCTTCTTCCACTAGTAAAGCAAACAAGTGGTCTCTATTCCAATTTCTCAATGGAGAACGGAATAGTTAAATCGGAAAAAACAGGTTTGTGTACCGAATTCCCGGGATTTGAGAAGAAAAGTCATGCATGATAACCATGATGTTCCTTATGCAGTCATCCTTGTGTTGACGAGACCATTCAGCTGGTCAAAAGAATGTTTTGGTGGTCAGGTTTAGCGAAGCATGCCCACACATATGTTCGACACTGTTGTTATGTGACAGGTCAACAAGGCATAAAAGATTAAGACACTTTTTTTATGTTGGACACTGCTTTATGTGACAGGTCAAAACAATGCAGAAAAGATTAAGACACCAAGTCTTTTACATCCTTTGCAGATTCCAGAGCAGAACTAGGAGTGTATCCATGGACTTCATAGTGGGGTTACCACGGATCCAAAGAAAGTTGGATGCTATCCTAATAGTGGCCGATAGATTGAGCAAGATGTTAAATGAGGGAAAGTACTTACAAACCAGAGCTTCTCATTAGAAAAGGGAGAGAATTTTAAGACATGGTCTATAGAGACCATTATATGTGTGTGTGGGATAAGGGCCACTAAGGTCCCTAGCTTGGGGGATATCCTAAGGTACCTAAGGGGTAATGGGAATGAGTGTGCATGATAGCCACATCCCCACGCTAGAGCATTGGCCTATAAAGACCATTATGTGTGTGGGGGACGAGGGCTAAG